>JBBBDQ010000932.1:525000-597500 GCA_037127315.1 Ascarosepion bandense
TTCTATCTATCTATCTATCTAAATTTTTATTTATTTTCCTGTCTTTGTCTTCACCTATCTATATTTTTCTATCTATCTATCTATCTATCTATCTATCTATCTATCTAAATCATTTTCTATCCATCTATTCACCTTACAATTAAAATAATAATCATATACCCTAAGTATTGAAAATATTAAAATGAAAAAAAACACTATTAGACGACAATACTGGAATGCCAATTAAAAGTGTCGCGAAGAATGTTCAAGAAAGATGCCATAAATGAAAGAAATTGAGAAAATGATATAACGTTGGAAACCTCAGAATTTGGCAAGAAAACCTACGTTGGTTTTAGAAAAAATATCGAAAAATATCAAATTTTACTTTAAGTACTTTATCAAACAATAGTAGATAATTATTAAAGATAAATTCATATGTAGAGATATAATAAATACAACAGAAAAATAAATAATATGATAAAATTAGCAAACATATACGAATATGTTTATGTGATAGGATTAAGAAAAGATGGGCGTATTAATTTAGTAAGGGGAATTTAGAACTTTTACGAATAAAAAATACAATATATTCCAAAATATTAGTGCAATAGCAAAGGAAGTTATAGAAAGAATTGTTTGCTCAATAAACATAACTTTTTATGATAAAATCGGAATCATTTAAAATGTTATAAGGATTTATGCAGCAGATGTATGAAAAAAATTCACAAAGAAAAAATTATAGAAAAACATATATTTGAAAGTTGGAAACATAAGTAAATCAGTAGGAAAAGTAAAGAAACAGAAAAGCAAATATTACAATATGCTAAGAACAATAAAAGTATTGTAAAATTTGCAGGAATGCAAATGATCACTTCGAACAGATGAAAATCTTATATTAAAAAGAAATACCCAAATAATGAATGAGAAAATATATTAAAAATAAACTAATAGAAAATTAAAGAATGAAAGCAGACAGTATGAGAACAGCAGAGATGAATAAATTCAAAAGCGCAATTAATTGAAGCACTGGGTGTAAAAGAAACGTTATTCCAATCAGATAACACCAGATATACGCAAAATCATATTCACGTGGAATTATTCCCATTGAAGAGATTCTGTATTATCATAGGATGTTGTAGTTATGACTAGTTCAGCAGGCAGCTGGTTTCTGTATTTTTCCAAACGTGTTAGGAATTAAAGTTTACAGACATGACTATTGTCTGACTTACGACATTTTCCCCCTCTCCGTTCGTATTTTAATTCATTTTTTTTGCTTTAAATGGAATCGTCTATATCGACGGTGTTAAAAATATTATAAAAAAGACGTATGATTATTCTATCAATAAATAACTCCGAATATAAAATTTTGATGATAATAGCATAATAAGAAAATACAACACTATTTAGTTTTGTATGGTTTTAATTGATTTATATTAACTTTGGTAATATCTTAAAAAATAGATTAACAAAACTTCTTCCGTTAAAATGTGGGCGTCTTCTATATTATTCAAATTTTTGTTTAGTACCAAATTTTCAGTAACTTTTCTGATATATATACCAAATTTAACATTGAAATCAAAAGTCAGAGGCTACAGACTGTTTATGCTAGGCGCTGTCATCAGGCAACAAGTGTTGGGATTTTCTTGGCAATTTTTATATACAGGTCAGTGGTGCCTTGTGGGAATCCTTCTAATGGATATTTTGGCGGAAGTCGTTTTCATCTATTGTAATGATTGTTTTGGCGGCAGTCGTTTGTTCAATTGTTAATTTATCTGCTTGGAAAAATTATGTGTTTTTATTTTTATTTATTTATTCTTTTACATTTTCGATTTTTAACTTAGTAAAATTTGTTTTCATGTTTGCATTTTGAGATTAATTCAGATCGTTTATTTAGTAGTTTGCTTTGGTCTGGGAAGGTAATAAGTGTTTGTTTCTTTTTTTTCTCCATAAAATCATAAGCATAAGCATAAAATCATAAAAGCATTGGATTGGTTGTTGTAGGCTTTTGTACTTTTCCGAACTTTTCATGACATTTTTGATGCGGTTTGGATTTGTTTATAATTTCCTAATTAAAATAGAAAGCATTGTGTTTTTCGCTTATTTACTATTTGTGAGGGATGTTTTGCTTGCGTAGTTTTTTTTCCAGGGCCCTTCTGACACTTTTATGTATAATATTTTCCTCAATATTTTCCGCAGACTTCGTTTGTAGGAAAGAAAAGCAATTATTACCTCCCTAGACCCAAACAAACTACTAAATGAACGATCTGAACTCATAACAAAATTCAGACATAAAACAATTTTTTACTGTTACTTAAAAATCGAAAACTTAAAAGAATAAATGAAGACAAAATAATAATAAAGAAAAAATATATTATCCAAGCAAATAATAAACAGATTAACAAACCACAGCTACCATAACATTAGAATATATAAAATAAAAATCATAAAAATTAAATAGATAAAATAAATAAAAATAGATAAATTAAATATCGAAAACTGAAAAGAATACAAAATATCAATGTAAAAATAAAAACAAGTAAAATAAAGTTATCCAAATAAATTAAACCAATCACTTCTGCTGAAATAACTTAGAAAGATTACCCTGAATGCATTACTGAATCGAATATATAAATAGCCGAAGAAAAAGAAAAAGTTGTTGCCTGATGATGGCTCTAAGCATGAAACATTATTTTGCCTCTGAGTGTTGACTTTAATGTTCAATTTTATATTTGAATGTGTTCTATCTCTGATATTAAGCACTTCCTTCTATAAATATAGCACATGTCAAAGCTATATATATATATATATATATATATATATATATATATATATATATAACGAAAACTTATATGACAAAAACATTATATGTTATCTATCAAACAGATTTTTTTTCCTTTGAATATTCTGATGAATATTCTTTCGTAGGCTGAGATAGAAAAACTTCCGCTTGACACAGAAATGTTTTTTTTCTGTCTACGAGTGTTGAGCAATCAGTTTATCGAATTAAATAATTATTAGCTAAAGTTAGATCTGAAATTATCACTGTATGACTGTTTAATTAAATGATTAGAATTTATCTCATAATTTATAGCTTGGACATAGCATATGAGAAATATATATTTTGTCAGCTTTTGGCGTAGCTTGATTTATCAACTTATATTTTCAAAACCGTTTTGTGAAAATAATATTTACTCTGGTGCCAATAATGATGTTGTCCGCAGTGAATAAATGATGCTTTTACTATTCTTATTTATAGCATTGAAGAAAATAATTATGGCTGATGAATATAGCAATATAACAAAAGCCTGCTTGATTCTATAAGTGTTTATTAATGCTAAGCTTGCTTTTATTAAAGTGGTAAAATTTGTTAAAGAGTTGACACCTAAACCCTTAATTGGGAGAGCATTAATTAGCACCTAGGAAATAGGTTTCTAAAAGAAATGTGGAACACCCACTATTTTCCACACCTTTATTTCCTCTAGCTACAATATATTTTTCGCTTATAAATTATATTAAAAATTAAAGTATATCTGTTTATACTTATTATATTTTTGTTAAAATAGTAAGTATTTTATTAACAGTCATTTTATATTTCTAGAATGTTTTTTTCGTATATTCATATGTTTTTGCTTTTCCAATGTTTAAAATAATCTATATTTCAAATATATTACGGTTCTGATTTAAATTATTTATTTTCAGATTACTATTCTCGTCTTTATTGTTGATGCCATTATGATTCATTAGTTGTACTTCATATTCTTCAAATTCTATCAATTCGTTGATTTCAAACTAAAACATTTATATATTGCAGAAGAGAGCAGATTTTCTTGTCGTTATTTTTATGTATAGAGGTTCTTTTTCTCGTTAAAATCAAATATTGTTTATTAAACACAGTCATACTGAGTACACATCTGTACTATCAACTCAATAGATTGAATTGATATTTACGCTTAGACCGATTAATATAACAAAAGTTATAACAATAACGTGCCCAGGAAAATGAACTCATTAACCGAATGTGCTTCTATCCTGATTGCTGATGACATTGTTGTTTCTCTTCGCAGTTTTCACAACTGTTTTTTTTTATATATACTGCGTACGTTATTACTACTGCTGCTTTATAATTTTTGTCGTCGGAATTATTTATTTATTTATTTATAACTCCCATCATATTTATTTCCACATTTTCTTTGCTGAAAAAAAAAACAAAACAGTGGTCGAATAGGAGGACAAGAACATTGACTCGGTTTGCATCACATATATGAAATGTTCTTCAGAAAGAACTCAAATCAGCGAGCTAATGCTCACTGATTTGAAATCAATATCAGAACAAAGTCTTTAGAAACATCTTGACATTTCTGAGAAATTTATTCTCATTCAAGCCTAACAGAGACTTGAATATTATATCCATTAAAGTTGTGATCAAAATACAAAGGTGAAACTCAACATTGCCTAAAATTAAAATCGAAAAGAGAATAAAAAATCTGCTATGAATCAATGAAATAATAAATGCTTGATCAAGTTTCGATTGAAAAACGTCTTCTCTAACCGATGTAGAAAATTAGTAAAATTACTAAACAGAGAATCTAAATTTATTTAAAAATGGAACTTTACACACTTGTACTATAAGCATTTGCGAGTGTTATTAGCTAGGTTTTGCGTCGAGGTACCCCCAATAAAAATCGAAAATAGATAATCGAAAAATTCGGGTTATAGAAGGAGTGGTTCGATTTTAATCAGAAATTTGATTAAAATTGGACCAAAATACACTCGATACACTCATAGACAAAGGCATAAGAAACAATATTCAGAAGTTTCAAGGTTTCAGTTCTTACAATAGTGCAGAAAATAGATAATATATATATATATATATATATATATATATATATATATATATATTATCTATATATATGAAAGGCAAGATGTTTGTGTGTTTATCTGTATGTCTGTATTTTTTCAGCCCTTTTTAATTTCGTTTTTGCTTCGGGTTTCGCTCTAAATATGTATAATTGTAGTTCTTAGTCTCGGCCGTGATACCATTTAATCAGAGGACTTATATATTCTTCAAAATTCAGTTTACGACGAAAAAACTTATTTGGTATCGATACCAGGAAATCAAAATTTAACTTACATCCATTCATTTTTCTTTCAGTCTACGGTTTCACTTTAACTGGAAACAACTATTGCTTTTTAGTCTTTCGTGTAAACGTCCAAAAATCTGAGCTCCAGAAACCTGGATTAGTTTCAAAGCTTTCATTAAACCCAAGCAACGTCGGGCTATACTGCTAGTAACATTATACAATCAGAAGAGTTATTTTGTCCATATGCGCATGTCCAGAATACAAAAATAAAACTTAGCGTAGTATGGAAATGACATACATTCATAAATATAGCGAACCTCAAGCATCATAAGAAGGAGTTATCACAGAGCTTCCTACGATATTTACACATCACAACAGTGACGTCGCTGACAGGATGTCCGACAATCCTGAGCACGTGGATTAGATGTTTTGCAGTGCTGGCCATGGTAAAGTAATTGTGAGAAGGACAACACGAGATTACGAATATATTCCTCGCAAAAGCAGGATGTGTAGCAGTAAAGAATGTTTTGACTATGGCATAACCGAAAATATAGAAGGTATATCTTTTAAAGAAATGTTCGAAATAATATAAAAAAATGTTGGATCAAAGAGGATGTTAGTCATCTCTGAAAGATAAAGGTTTTCTTGAGGCGAGACAACAATTGAACGAATCTATCTATAAAATTGTACTCCGATTAAAAGAAAAAAATTAAGCACTGGGAATTCGAGAAATTTGGCAATGGTGAAATGACCGCAGAAGATGAGCTAGTCCAGTTACGAATCATAGAAAGCATGCATAACTTCTCAATTAAGCATCAGATATTGGAAACGTTTTACTTTGAACTTAGAAGTATATAATTCGTGCAGAAGCTAAAATTGTTAAAGCAGTCGGAATAACAAAAGAGACATATACCAAATAAATACAAAGTTCAATGCAATAGTTTGGTGAACAGCATGCAAGAGAAAATAAATAATTTCCCAGGTTTCGGTAAAACATGCCTAATCTAAAGAAAAATCATTTTCAGAAAGTACGTAAATACAAAAAAAAATTGAAGTAACTGATATCACTTTAAGTAACTGATATCACGAAAATCAGAGAAAGAATAAAAAAGAAATATTTTCAAATGCATGTAGATACCGGCACTGACGTTAAGCTAATTCCAGTTAATTCTTAGCAGAACATAAAAAATCTTAGGATTAAAAAGTCTACCTTACAATTAAAAAAATCGAGGAAACCACAATTAAATCATTGTTCACTGTCAAAAGAACATTTGAATCAAAGAATCGTTTTGAAATCATATCCATGACAGTGATAGCATGTAAAAAAATTCCACAGATTGCTAAAGAATAGATTTGTTAAATTTCGAAACATCGAATTAATCAGTTTCTATGTATCGACTCTGGGATATCAAATATGTTTAGAGCCGGAATTTCCCCTGACTACATGTTAACAAATAATACTTCAAAAATAGCAAAGCCCACGAATAAGAAAGAATAAGAAACTTTATTATGATGAAATATTTTCTAAAGCAGAAATCTTCCGAGATATAGCGAACTTTTTGAACCATTTGTGAAAATGCGTAAAAAACGTACGCCTAGACGCAGAAGCAAAATAATTAATTTTAAAAGGCTTTGAAAAGTAAGCCAGTAGCAAAAATCTTCGACCTCAGAAAAGAAGTTAATTTAACGACTGCCGCAAATGAATATTCCATATTGTATTACAAGAGGGTCACCCAATCATTTATCGTCCTAGAATAATTTCGTCGGCACAAAATGTCAATATTCTGATATAGAAAAGGAGGCATTAACCATAGTGTTGTATATCAATAAACAGACAAACACCATGTATATAAAAATATAAGTTATATTTTTATTAATGACGATGAACCGTGTAGCCTAGGGAACAGAGAGTGAGAGAGCGCGCTTCTAAGGGGCTGACGGGGGAGTGTCGTCGTATCTGTTGCTCCTCTGGTCTGGTCTGGCTCTCTCGTCTGCCTCTGTCTCTCTGCGTCTGAAATCCGTGCGCCGAGGTCTTTTTATAATCTCCAAACCGGTACTTCCGGATTTTGCCTCGCCCACGCACGCACGCCTACGTAATTCTCAGAGACACCTGTTCTGTCTGCCTCTTGTAGCCATTTCCGCTACTGCCGGAAATAAGGTCAAACAAACATCCGTTCCTTTCAACGTCCGGAAAACACCCCCGCTTGCATCAGCCTTTCCTCGGGTGGGGTGGGATTGTTATATTACATTCCTCGCCCACCCATTTTCCAAAATGTTCACCTAAGAACATTTTAAGCGCAACACCTCCACTCTCCTCCCCCATGCCACACAAGCCCGACAATTGTATAAAACATGTGCACGCCAAAACAACAAACATGTGCATGCCGAAACAAAAAACAACAAACAAACAAAAATATAGGGGAGCCTACATCGGCAACCCAACAATGTTCATGTCCATCTTGAAAATTGTTCTACCAGCTCGATGTTTCATTGTTCTTTTTTTTTCTTTCTTTTTTCCCCCCCCCCTTTTTTTTTTTTTTTTTTTTTTAAATATCCATTTTCACAGAATTGGGCAAAGTTCTTAAAAATGTTCATTTTCCTTCTTGACTCTGTCCATAAGCGTAGACACCCCGATGCATAACCACGTGATTATAGGCGGTAACCGCGCCCCAGTTTCCAAACTATCATCGAGTAAATGACCTTTGACCAACACCATGCGTGCTTCTGCTCGAGTTTATTGTTACACATGTAACCTCATTTAATTTAATTTAATTTCAAACATACTATGTTTGAACACAGAAAAAATGGCCATTATCTGCCGTACATATCATTCATAGTCTGACCGAGAAATGTTCAATAGAAAATGAAGAAAATTACCCCGATTCCAACGTTAATCCGCATGCAATTTACTTGTGGAGGATATTAATTTTGTCTAAAAAAATGGACCCGTGACTCGTAGTTCCTTAGTTTGTACAATGCTTTCCATTCCCTGAACTACTTCCTCTGGATTCGAAACCAAGCATATCTGATTTGTTGACATCTCTCTGTTTAACGCAGAGACATTTGAGTGTTGAACACCCGTTGAGCCCGGAGTACTATTCACAACGGATAACTCAATTTCCTTTTCCGAAGCACTGTTGCTACTTTTACACTTAAAAATCCGCTTCCTGGCTATTATTCCCAGGATTATTATTACGCCGACCACGCCAGCAATGACTCCTATCGTCAACTTCTTCGGGAGTTCTTCATATCCTTCACTAAATCTTTCCATATCTATCTGTTCCAAGGTATTTACTAGTTTTCAGAAATTAATATATCTTCAAAAGATATTTCCCAAGTCACACTTTTACGTAAATAAAAATAAGTTTTAGATTTTAATTTAATTTTCCCAAATCTCCCCAAATAATCCGATTCCACCATATTGATAACAAAATATCTTTTCAATATCTGACTCATATCGCGAAACACTGAGACGCGGGTGAATGTTTTAAGAATATATATAATCGGTGTATTCGCAAAGAAATAACCAAACAATGCAGTTGTTTTCAAGCAACGATGTTGAGATATATTTATAATTGGCGATTTTGTTGGCTGTTGTTAACTGCATAATTAAAAATACACTTTAAAACTCTCGATAACATTTAAGTCATTTCTATGCTGTAGAAATGTCATGCAAAACACAAACATTTTTACATTTTGACAATATCTGTGTAAAGATTACAAATTGACGTTTACGAACAAATTTTGTTGACGAGATGAAAATTAAAAAACCCTTTCGTTTCTCTGATTTTCCTATTGTGGTAGCATTCAGCTACATTTATAATTTGTTAATGTTTACCAATTTTGATTTAGTTCATGCAATACAAGGCCAAATGGAGAAAATGAAGAGGGTCATTTTACGCTAATACTCCAATTGGGGAAAGTTTGTGTACGTAGAACATCGATTGTTTTTTTTTTTTAATTCGGCTCGAGTACTGGTCAGAAAAACTCAACTATTTCAACCATACAACTGACCTTCATAATCACATTGAGAATAGTTGTTCGTCAATATTTCTATTGGGTTGTCTGGAAAGTTCAAGCCGCTTTTTAATAAAATTAAGACACAAAACAAAATTATTTCATTAAATATTTATTCTACGAAATATTAACTATTTTCTTGCACAAACCAAAGAAAACATTGTTATCAACAAGTTAATCCAATTATCCACTTTAAGGAGTAGAAGAAACTTCCTTTACATGATTTTACATCTCACTTACTCAATAAAAGTCAGATTAATTAAGCAACATACCAGTAAACTCACTTCACATATATGGTAAAATATTAATAACAAAATAAATCATTAACTCAGATGTTTTGTACTTACAGATAGGTAAATATTTCAACTTTCTTCCTCCCCGTCAACTTTAACACTCCTCTCCTCCCGCCAACTTTAACACCCCCGTCAACCCCAAACCTATGCGCTACTCCCTACATGTAGTCTGTTTCACCCCCTCCGTTCTACACTTCTTAATGTGTTTGACACCAACAATCCACATTTCTCAATGGCAAAAGTATGCATTTTTTTTTCTAACTGGACTTATTATAAACACGAGCAGAGAACACACACACTATCAAATCAATGAGTCACTTACCTTGGCTGATTGTCTATAGTCACTTAGTCGCGCGGCTGCTATATATTTTCGTCCTGTTGTTTACTATTTTCGTCTTCTATCTGGTAGATTTAAGTCCGTCGAATTTTCAATCGTTGCCGTGGTAACCAGCTCGTATCAATCTGTTTTGTTGTTTAAAAACAGCAAGTCACTTAGGCACCAAATTACAACTTTTGTTATATATAGCGAATGCTGGTTCCAGTTATATCGTCTCGAAACAGCAACATAGAAATGTATATAAAAATATAAGTTATATTTTTATTAATGACGATGAACCGTGTAGCCTAGGGAACAGAGAGTGAGAGAGCGCGCTTCTAAGGGGCTGACGGGGGAGTGTCGTCGTATCTGTTGCTCCTCTGGTCTGGTCTGGCTCTCTCGTCTGCCTCTGTCTCTCTGCGTCTGAAATCCGTGCGCCGAGGTCTTTTTATAATCTCCAAACCGGTACTTCCGGATTTTGCCTCGCCCACGCACGCACACGTAATTCTCAGAGACACCTGTTCTGTCTGCCTCTTGTAGCCATTTCCGCTACTGCCGGAAATAAGGTCAAACAAACATCCGTTCCTTTCAACGACCGGAAAACACCCCCGCTTGCGTCGGCCTTTCCTCGGGTGGGGCGGGATTGTTATATTACAATAGTATGGAGAAAAAGCACAGATTTTCTTCTTGGGTAAAATATCTCTGTTAGGTAAGATCACAAGTCCTTCGATTTCTTATTCACTGTGCGAAAGAAGTTAATAGGAGTAACGTAATCAAGGCAATTAAAATGTTAGCGTTTGATTTTGACATTATGCCTGTTAAAGGAATTACCATTTCTCATGTGAATGCATTATCAAGAGTAAGATTTCAGAAGGAAAATGAGGAGGAGCAGGAAAATTTGGATGATACTTGTACAATACATAGAAACGGACTTATTTTCCGGCAAAATAATTAGCATAGAAACCCAACAAAAGCCGACGCTAAGCAAAAAACTTCAGTGCGTATGAAAAAATGTATGAAGTAACTGGAAACAAGACATAGATTAAAGGTTTAAAAAGGTATTATATGTAATGCAGGCACAATAGTGTCTCCCAAAACTTTAAGGACATAAATAAAAGTGTTCATGACAACATACATTGTAGCCGGAATATTCTAAAGATATTGAGTAACACATAAGTTGCCACTGTGTACCAAAATTAAAATATATAAACAAACAAAATTACAGACATAGCCTAAAGAGATTGAGCCATGGAAAAAGGTCTTTATGAACCATACCCACATCAGAGATATTGGTTTATTTTTATTTTTACTAGACTCATTCTCGGCCTTACCTGAAGTTATAAAAGTGATATATAAGAAAGCTGCCACCGTGAAACAAATATTTTGAACAGTATTTGCAAGAAACTTTGTACCTTAGATCATTGTCAATGAAATCGCAACAGAATTCTTCGATTAAATTTTAGTATTTTAGTTAAAAAAATGTATATCATACAAAACACCACCTTATCATTTATAATCCAATAGCAAAGCGGAAAGAATGGTCCAGGCAGTAAAAATGGGATTAAAGATGATTTCACCTTTTATTGAGTAGACAGACGCATATCACCCCAATTTACATTTAACCTATCGAAACGTTCCTAATGCTGATAAAAATCTAAAACTCTCAACTTTAATGGGCAGGCAAATTAGAACCCGATTAAACATGTCGTTTGCAACAGAGGAAAAAGTCGTGTACACAAAAAAATTAAGCAAAATCAGAATGAACTAGGTTCGTCTTAAACAATGGGACAAGAACACGGCTGTAATCCGAAAAAGGGGCAATAAATTTTACCTAACGCTGATCAATTTAGAACGAGGTTCGAACCTGAAAATATAGAAATGCGAAAAAACGAATAAGAAGCAGAGAATACGGAAACTGAGACTTAACAGACCTAGAAGAAGAAGATGAATTTAGTCCAAGATCCCCATTAAAGAGGAGACAAGTTAAACAATGAGAAGAACGATAAAGACAATCCCGAATATTTAGATGAAGCGATAGAGCAACTATTGGCATTATACCTGTCAGGTTTAGGGAGGTGCAGCGTGGTATGCAAATGATATACACGCAGAAATAGAGCGAATCTCAGGCATCATGTCAAGGAGAAATGACGTTGTTTTCTACGAGATTTACACATCTCAACAGGAAGACTTTCCAGATAAATTTGATATTTCGCATCTGTATTATATTCCTATTAACTACTCGCCATGTAGGATAACAGAAACTAGCAAAATAATTATAAAATCATTTTAATTTTACTTTCGGCTAGATATTCCAATATTTGAATTTTAATTCAATAAATATTTTATTGGTTTAAATTTGTAAGTTCAGCTACAGCAGTAGGATATGTGTTAAAAATTTCGTTGCAATTAATTTATTTATAAATATGAACATTTAATATCAAATATGAAAAAATAATTAGATTTGGTAATAACTCTCTGTAAAACCTCTATTATTTGATGTTATACTTGAAATAATTAATATTATTAAATTTAGTAAAGGTCGGAAAATCGTTTATTTCAAAAGAAAATTGCATTGGAATAAGGAATGTTGATATAACAACGTTTTCCTTTAATTTTCTTCTATTTGTAAGTGTTTTCTTTTATTTTACGAATGTTAGAAATGATTCTGATATAATGGATCGGTTACTCATTTTATAGATTTCAGTAAACTCGCATTATATATAAATTCTAAATGTCCTATTAAAAAGAGATACTGCCACGTATCATAAACGTTTTGTCGAGGAGGGGGCTCTTTAGCTCCAAATATAGAGAATGTAAAGTTGAAAAATGAGAAGAAAAGACTGTTTATTAACTATCAGAAGACAATGAGTGTTTATTCTTAAGAGAGGTAGTCTTATGTGATCGATCCAAAAATTGTGGAAGCATCAAAATCAACCATATCACATCAGCTACATATTAGTAATCATCTAAAGAGTGTACTGGCAGGCGTCAAAACACGAGACTAACTCTTCACCAAATCGTAGAGTTAAACATTGCTGGAATTTCTAAAGAACAGGAAGTTGTGTGGAGCCATTATTGGGATCTGTCTATGTTTTCTATTTTAGTATGTTTTCTACTTCACTTATGATAATTTACGTAGATTTTAAAATCCTTTGAGAAAAAAATCTCGAGCCAATGTGAATAAAAAAGAAAATAACATGATCATTATGTCTACGTTCAACATTACTTCCAAAAAAGGTTAGGAAAAAAAGCTTCAGTCAATACTGGAATGAGTGATAACAGTTACTGAAATTTAGAAACCTATTTCTAATTTCTCTTTATTTCTATATAAGATGTTCTAAGAGATATGAATTGATAAATTTCAACCGATAGAACTGGTTGCGGTGTTAATCTATATTGAATATTTTCTTATTATGAAATTGTATTCCAAAAATTCGTTGGAAATAAAAAAGAGAGTATTAATTGTTATGTGTTGTCTGTCCTTTAATATGCCTGTGAATACTGGAAAATTTCAGCAAAGATGAAAAAAAAAATAAAACACTCGAGATCTGTGTCTCTATAGAAGGATGCTGAAAATACCATGAATCAAATATGTGAAAAAATGAGGTTTTGCAGAGGATGAAAACGAAAAGAAAACTGGTACTTATCATCAGGAAAATCCAGCTGACATTTCGAAGATATATTATGAGGGTCTGGAGAATCTGATAATCACAGGACAAATAATGGGAAGAGAGACAGTGGAAACAACGCGTGACATATTTGATGGGCTTGAGCAAAAGGATGACAAAAGAAGGTTTAGGAGGGATAACAAAAGAAAGCGTGTTATAAACTACAAGGAATAGAGAGATGTGGAAGTCCATGATCCTCTACGTACGGAAGAGTTACAGCATATAAAAGAATATTATCGTTAATATTATATTAATTTGTGGTGATAACTAGCAAAAGCGATGGACTGGATGTTTGCGCTTTCAGGACCAAAAAGCAAATGACCAAAAGTCGTCGCTGTGCCGCCGGCTCCGCGCAGATGTTCCGGTTGAATATTAATTAAATATCAAATTTACATGAATTTTATTTATCAGCTAATGGGAAGCCCAGAACCAAATACGAGTTTGAAATCCCAAATGAGCTGCTGTTATCCAAAATTACGATATAAAAAGCGGATACAGAAAGCATAGACAGGCAGACCGACTCGAGGAAGAAGAGGGTAATTAGTATTTCCTTTGACGGAAGTCAAGTGGCTTACTACGCTAACCTCCCTTACCCCGTTCCTTCTTCCCTGGCTCAAAAACTACTTAATGACCTAAGGAGCCAAAACATCAAAGATATTCCTAACTTACATGCTCCCAAATTCTCTTTCAGCATTTTATTGCCATGAACATTTTAACCTCCGTTGGACCTATACTTCATGTATTATTTCAATTGTAAAACATTAATTGATATGTATTATATATAAAATGTTATCTTTCAACTCAATATGCGTTTCTTGATTTATGACTTTTCATTATGACTTATAGTGGGCTATCTACAACAAGGCCAAATTCCGTTAACCTGCAACAGGATACAACTACCTTTCAATAAAACGGACTCTCCACTACTAACAGAAAAGAAATTGATAAGCAACCCACTATAAATTCCCTATTTCTGTGTTCGTATTTGCTAAAACTCCTTGCTTTCCACATAGCTGGATTTAGTGGGGTTCTTCCTAGTAAATATTGTGAATTACGTGAGAAAAATTACATTCAGTATCACACTGAGGCTATAACTCACTTCTTACTTAGCTTCATTTGTTTTTAATCAATTCATTCTAAACAAGATCATAATGCTATGGAGAAACGAAAGGTTAATGCAAATGGAATAAAATGAGAAAACATTAGAGGAAAACTGAAACCTTTTCCTAAACAGGAGCAAAGAATAAACCTCTGTTCCTGAGCAAAAGAATTATCTACCCCTATTAAATATAAAATAATAAAAGCATTCAGTATTTTATCATTTGTTTAGACTGTCATTCTCTCTTAATGACTTGTAAATTATTCATTTGAAATTCCTCGGTCTTACCATAAAATCGGCGATTATCAATCTATAAGGCAGTATGAAGGGAAACTTTATTTTATACATTCAATCAGTTAAAATACATACGTACTACACGGTTGGGCGGTCATATCTCATTCAATACATGTCTGACTAGACAGAAGATTTTCACGCAATAGCTTGGTATTTTTTCTGCGGTAGACTAAGGTTATAAAACCCAATCTGTTTTGCTATTCAACCCATACAAAGTGGGAGAAGAGATGGATTTCTACAATTAACAAGGGCATTTATGCGTAAGTGAATGAAACAAACTCAGCTCGAATACCAAATCTGCTGTCCTTCTGATATAATATTCACTACATCAACCTGGCAATTTTAAATTGATTTAAGATATTTTCCCCTGAAATTAGTTGTGTATGAAATGAAATGTGATGTTGCAGTTAACAATAAAACATACACAGACTATATATGAATTTGACGATACTTGAATTGTTGTTATCTATTATTAAATTTTATTTCACTTCGTTCGATACTGTCAGTGTATGAGTGGATAGGGATTTTAGATACTCTTCAGCGATATATGAGACACAACCCTTAATCTTCTCTGAAATTGGGTATCTACGTAAAGTTGAAATGTTTGTCGTTCCAGCGCTTTGCGGATAAGAATGAGCTGTAGCCTCATGATACTGCGTTCAGCGGCCGAAAGTAAAATCAGATCAGTTCTAACTTCGTTTGCCTGATGAGAAATCGTATGCAAAGGTATTGTCAGCAAAATAATTCATATGTAGTTTTATTTTTTCGTATTAGCAATTAAACATAATATTTCAGTGCGGGGAAATGTTTATATTAAGTAGGATTTAAATAATGCTATCTAGGTGTAAACTTTGCTGGACAATTAAATCTCTCGTGTCACATTTAATGATGTTAGACAATTTTCGCGTAATATTTCTAGAATTTTATCAATAATTTTAAATAAATGTCTGGTATCTTTTTCATTTTGCATATTGTCACATATGTTATTAAACTGAAGCAAATGGTTGGAATTTTCTAATAAAATGTATGAAAATAAAAAGTTAAATTTGAAAACATTCATGTGCTTTATTTAAAAAAAACTATCATAGTCAGATTTGCCTAAGACAGAAATAAATAATTTAATGTTATGATAATGATCATTGCAAGTATGCAACTGTAAAAATTATTTTGGGACCGATGCTGAATATTTAATTGGTATGAACTCAAATTAATACTTTATCCATTGTAAAAATTTCTGGTTTAATTTGGTCCGATAATTGGAAAGTCACTCTCTGATGCCTTTATAGCGATAATTGTTTTGGGGAACATGAGATATTTGGTTGTTTGTTTTATTACAAAACTAATAATCTTGAGATTTCCCGGAGGAAAGTATCGATGAAAAATTGCAAAATACCTAAATATTTAATTATTAACGATCGATATGGAATAGCTTCTTTCATTTCTTTAGAAAAATAAATAGAGTGATATAATTTGCCTAATCAAATATTTAATATATTAATTATGATATTGTAAAAAGGAATACATTCAACAAAGCTCAAGAAATTTAGATGTATTTTTATACAGGAGTATATGTTTATCCCTTTTTCCTGTTTAGATTTCCGGTTTCTTTAAAAATCAATTTCCATACTTTATTCCTTAATGTTTCTGACTGAACTCTGCCATGTTATCAAGTAATTAAATATTTACCTTTTCAGGTCTAGATTTAGTCATCTTATTTCTTTTATAGTCCTAAAAACTCTACCTCTTGCTTACGCTAATAGAACAGCACACTAGAATACGTACTGTCTTGAGTGGCTCTTGGGCCTTATATTAGATGAACATTAATAAAAAAAACATATACATTAAAGGAAGTTTTTACAAAATTCATTAATAGCCCAAAGATTGGAATCTGAACTTAACCCTATAAAAAGAAACAATGAAAAAATGAATACAATTTACTCACAGGAAAGGGTATAGAAGGTGCTTTAATTGCTAAGTAATTCACAGTAAATGTACGTTCTGTTTCTCACAAGATTTCACATTTCTTGTCAAATCTCTTGTTTGAATATGTAACAACAAAACAGATACAAACCAAGAAATAATATTAATGAAGTCGTCTAGTTCATATTCCAAAAAGATATTAGGATCTTCAATTAAGTTAAAATTCTCAGTGTCTATGTTGCTTCTTGCGCATGTGTCGTCACATCAACGTAAATATCAATGAAGGACTAAGCGTGTCACACGAAATAAAATTCTATTTTGTTTTAGATTTATCTAAATTTGATATTGACATATGTGACACGATAACTAGGCGTATATTAAGGTGCTTTGTAAAATATGTATTTTATTATAATAGATTAAAATAGAAAATGGTTAGGAACAGAAAATAGTTTAAAAACATGTGTTTTGTTTAACATAAGTTAAAAAGAAGAGAAAAATAAATAAATACACGCTTTTTCTTTTATAAGGTAAATTGTGGAAGAGAAAAAGTGTATCAGATTACTGTTAAATCCTACCAGTGTTCCGGTAAATGTTTGACTAAGTGATTTTATGTGATAAAAGATGAAGTTGGGGAAATAGATTTTTGGAGTGACCAGGTCAAAAACTGTCTCTTGACCACATATTAAGAAAAAATAATAACTTCCCTTTCTTCCATGCAATAAAAAAACGCCTGGTTACGGGTAAAGTGTCAAAGATAAAACGATAAACAAATCCTGGAAAATACCTGGAGGCTTGGTGCAGACATCTCGTTCACACATCAAAGGAAGCAAAATTTAAGTATCTTGAAATTTTGGACTTACAGTCGCCAATGCTTATCTTTTAGTTTTGTTTTAGCCTGGGGGTCTCTAGTCACTTCCAGATTGTTTTAAATAAATACATGTGATATTTCCCAGTCGGATCAATTAAATTAAGTTAGTCAGTTAGTTGAGTGAGTAGAAACTCCGTTCGTCTTGAATCGGTCAGTTCGGATTTGATCTCCATTAATTAGAGTTAGAGTTGTGTGTCACATTCGCCTGCCCCAACCGAAAAGGCTAATTCTAAACGAAATAAAGCATCCTTTCAACTCATCCAAGTTGTGGAAGTTCGTTCCTTATAGTTTAATCTTGTACCCCCAGCTTGAGGCTCCGATATTTTCAAAAAAACTCATGGCAAACATTACAGCGTGGAGAACGACCACCGGAAGAATTGTTTGGACCGTCCACTGGGCTGTTACATATATATTAAAGAAATGCTTAGTAGTTTCCCTAGTATATTTTAGTGAAATCATTATTTTCAAAATGATAAATAATGTAAGAGTGAGCACATGTTTACATTGAGCTTACTTAAAAAAGTATGTATAGGAAAAATTCACTCGCGGGTGTCTTTTTTCACAAAGTAAGAAGTTTGCTTCGAAGCAGATATACAAAGATAGAAAAGGGCGTAAAACAAAGATGGGTCTTTTCACCGGATCTATTCAACTTGCTGAATCCGAGAAGTTATGCCTGGATTCTTCATGGGAAGCCATAATTTAAACAACCTAAGGTACGCAGATTATACAGTGATGATAGCAGACATAGAAAGGAAACCGCAAGACCTCCCACAGTAGGTAGCTGAAGAGAGTGACAAGAAAAGACTACAAATAAACTGCAAGAAAACCGAACGCATGGTCATCAGTAAAAATGGCAGTATACTAAAATAGATACTAAAATCAAGCAGGTACAAAAATTTAAATATCTGGGAAATGTCATAACAGAAAACGGAAAGTGCGACACAGAGATGCGAAGACGAATTGGCATGGTGAAGGAAGCATTCCAGAGGCCGAGTAAAGTATTAAGAGACAGGAAAATTGCGCTATAAACAAAGATGAGAGTACTGGATTGCTATGTGATATCAGTTCTTCAATATGGCAGTGAATCCTGGACAATATCATCAGAGATGAAAGAAACACTTAAAGCCTCTGAATTGTGGTTCTACAGAAGGATGCTGCGAATATCATGGATTGAGCATGTGAGCAATGTGAGGTTTTGGAAATGATGGAAACGAAGAAGGAAATACTGAGCATCAGGAAGAGACAGCTGAAGTTCCTGGGACATGTAATGAAGAAGCAGGACTTGGAGAATCTAATATTAACAGGCCAGATAGAGGGGAAAAGAGACAGGGGAAAGCAGCGGATAACATATTTGAAGGAGCTAATCAGGTAAATGATGGAACAAGGGTTGCAATTTAGCATTACGATTTTTATCTGGGAAATTCTGAACTCATAGAAATGAAAAAGGTAGTTAGACAGAACATTATCCTTAGAAAAAACGATAGTTTAAGTAAAGGCTGGTTACATTTTTTCTGTGGAAATTGGGTGGCCAAGTGGAACCTACTTAATCATTTACAAGACTACTTAGTTCCATTTGAACTCATTAAAGACAACGCTTGAAAGGGGGTCTGGTAGTGAGGATGTGCATTATGGGGCAGTGGATATCGGCTTGAAAAAAGAATTCGCTGAGCCGAGTTCGAATGCCAGTCGAATTCGTTACATTCACCTATGCGCAAATACGCTTAGGAAAGGTATTAACCCGTCTCTTCTCCCTCCAACTATGGGTTTAATAGCAGGATACATTGGGTTCTATAGTCTATCGCAGCGACTGAGGGTTACATAAATTCTGACAATATTTTGAGATTGTAAGAATTTTTTAAGATAATGATTTAGTGATTCAATTCTTACTTATTGACACACATTGGTGGTAGATAAGATGCGGATTCGTACCTTTCCCCAAGGTCATTTGTGTATAAGTGAATATAACGAACGTAACGAAAATAATACCAAACATTAAAATGGACAATTCAGGGGCATTATCTATTACATCAGCCGCCCATCAGGACTTACAGCACCTATTATCGCAAACGGTCACCCGCGAAAGTGCTGATCAAGATTGAATTTGCTAACTTCGGTGATTGTACATGGATCGGTGATACGGTTGCAAGCCGCTTAACAGAGCAAAATATTAATTACAAAAATCTAAATTCTTATTCAGCTTTAAACGCTTATTTATGGCAGCGTAAGTGATTTTTGATACACGTTAGTAGATTGAATATTAAGTAAAACTGTGAATGTGTGTTGTGGTGCAGAGCGACAAATCGGGGAGTCGAGTTCGAATTCCAGTTGAATTTTTTGCATTCACTTACGAGCAAATACCCTTGGGACAGCTGTTTATAAGTCTCTTACCTCCAGTTACGGGTTAAATAACAGGAGAGATTGGGTTCTATAGCCTTGGCAACCTACTGCCTGATAACCTTCTGTCCAGTCAGACATATCCCTTTCAAGACATGATCGACCATGCGTATATCACGTATGGCACTTAACTGACTGAAGACTGGCTGGAAAGTATTATTGTTTGAAATATCGTAAGCATGAACTTTTGACAAATGATTCATTCACCTTCCATTGTTTTTATTTCTATTTTAAATCTTCTTGTAATTATAATTAAAATTAAGTTAACAAAATCTATGTACTGCTCTGTCTCCACGATGCTTAACTTCAGCGATCCTTCCAACCAGAGGAGTAAGGGAAAACAGTGAGTAATCTCATTAACAAGCTGGATCATAAAACAAGGGAATAGTTATCCAAAATGGGAGAAATGTAAAACAATATACATCCAGTGATCACTCACGTAATTAAACTGCATAGTAGAATAAAGAGTAGTACTAGTCCGACAAGGTAATTTCACGTGAGTGGAAAAATATATTTAGGAGCTCATCATTTATTTTCAGTTAGTTTATTCAACTTAGTTTTTGTAGAACATTTGTTAAAAATGTTCAATCAATGACTAAAGAAAAAAAATAATATTTTAACGATTAATTGTGAGTTCTCTACGTGGGCCGGTCCGGGCCGGGTTTACTTATACTCGGCGGAAACGGAGAAAATAATTATTTACGTACTGCTAATAATTAAAAGTAAACGAGATATGTGCAGTGGAAGGTGAACAGTCTAAAACCCAAGATTAGTTAAATGTTTCAGTTCGGAATTCCCTGTAGGCACCCAGATGAAAATAAACCTGATGATGACCGGATGACACAACGGCCGAAATCTTTTGATTACGGCAACATAACTGAGGATAATAGCCTACATGTAAATGGTATAAGTAATGATTAATACTTATTTCAGAAAGCCAAACAGAAATTAACCAGAAGATAACCTATTCAATTCAAGGACATATTCAGTTCTTTAATTTTTTTTAATTTGATATGTCAGATATTTATACCAATATTTTTGCAATTTTATAAAACATATTGTGTAAAGAAAAAGATAAGCAACTACCTCGAAAAAGAGTCATGTTTATGCGTGTGATGTTAATTTTTTTCGTCTATGTCTGGAGTTGCCAATCAGAGAAATTGTTGAATAAAGGCAGTTTGTTTATATATATATATATATATATATATATATATATATATATATATATACACACACACACACACACACACAGAGAGAAAGATTGTAGACGTATAGCGAATTTGTAAAATTAAGCATATATATTTATTCCATATCATGCTCACTAAGTAGTTTAATACATTAGGTTAACAGTTAATGGTTAATCGTACGTCGATACGGCAAAACGTTTAGGAGTTTACAGATAAATTAACTAAAATTATAAATCATTGACTCCGAGATTTCACACTAAGTTTGAAAGAATATACATACAGGTTTTGGCACGTGCCGTCATAAGTGATATGCTGTCTAAAATGACGGTACCATATATGGACGTAATATTAAGTATCTTACATTAAGAAAAAAATCAAAACTTGTGAACAGGATGAAAATATAAGAGATATATAATTATACGCACACAGATTAGCTTCGCTGTATCACAGCTCATCAGTACTGTTAGACATCCGATTGCTTCTAGCCAGAATTGAAACTCGACCGAATTGACATCAGACGGCGTTTTTACCTTTAGCCGCTCGGTAGAGGAAGGCGGAATTTGGCGTATTATATACAATGTAACACACACTAGCAGCAGAGAGTGTTCAAATTCATTGCTGAATGAACAATATCCTACGTCTAAGGCATAATTCGGAGTTTCATGCGTTATACAGTCATCAGGTGCATATTTCAAACAGACGGCTTCATAGATTTGAATTTAAGGTTCATAGGATTTAAATATTATAAAGTTAAGTTACCGCTTTTTTAATAACAAAATTTAAAATTTAAATAATCTATGGTTAAATGTGGATATAAAATTAAAATTCATTGTTAAAATTTGAAATTAAAATTAAAATAAGAGCCAGGAAATTAAAAGGCCGTATATCAGTCGAAAAATGAGATAAAAATAGAAATATTCAAATATTAGTTGTATATATAAAGGGGAAAATTGTAGTTTCAAATAAATTTCGATTTTTATTTAATTCTAATTTCCAATTTATTCTTAAAATTTTAGGTTTTTATCCCATTGTAACTAAAGAATATTTAAAATTTAATCCTATTTTTAAAAACTCAGTAACTATACAGTTATATGATTTAATTCTCATAAACATTGAATGAACTTAAATTCAAATATTATTTAACCGTCCATTTGAATATGCCCTTAATCATGTCATAGCGCATGAAACTCCGATTCGTGCCACAGACATAGGATTATATGTATATTTTTAATATATATAGAAGAGAGCTCTGTTCATACATTGATTACTGTTTTATTAACTCCTGAATATTAATACTCCTCATATGTACACCCTCATCACATGTATATTTATTAATTTACGTCACGATATATATATATATATATATATATATATATTATACTTTAGAACAAGTACATAGTACAAATTGGTGTCTAGACAAAGGTAATCTACTGAGATATTGAAAATTTACCGAGAATGATGCCTTACATCGAAGTTCATATATATATATATATATATATATATATATATATGTATCGATTGTACATTGCAACACAGAAATTTTTATGTTTCGAAATAGATTCTCATCATCAGGTATTGTTGCTGTTATTTGTGCAGATGATTTACATTTAAATGACAAAATCTTTTGGTATGCTGTGAATGTTTGTGGATGTATATTTTGGCTAATTCTCTTTTTTTTCTCCCCCCCCATCATACCCTTCCGTTGTTTCTTTTCGCTCTTTAATGGTCGGAGTGTTGACCTGCCTTTAATTTGATCTTATCCTTTTTCCTTCTTTTCCTTCAATTTTACTATTTTGCAACACTCCTCTGGGGTTATCTCTGTGGTGTTTGAAATATTTGGGTAAAAGAAACCCAAAAAAACGACTGTCTGGTATTTGATGCATTTCATTTCTTTTTATATCTCCCCCTCAAGCAATGCAGCACCGCCACTGCTGTGTAGAGAGTTACAGTAAAAGGAGAGGGAAGAGAATAAAGAAAAAGAAATCAGTACAGGGCATGTCAAGATAGACGATAACAATTAACGTTACACAAATTCTTTGAGTTTGTAGCTATCAGTGATGCAAGCATGGAGAAAGATTTTCCAGAGCAGGAGTGAGCAAGAAAAGAATCTGTTACAGAAGAAGTGGTACTTACATTTGTCTATTTTAATGGTGAAATGGTGGGACCTAATTGCTAATCTAGTTGAACGAGTAAGTTAATGATGCCGAGACACCAGTGAATGAAGCTTGTGAGAGCAGATGTCATAAAAATACATACTGAAAAGATAGCGGAAAACTATATCTAGTCGTTGAGAAAGTGACAGAAGCCGAGCTGCCTAACTGGCACCGATTACATTGTAGATCCTCCTTTAGATTTTATCTAAAAACCCCGAGATAAACAGCAGGAACACCTGAAAATGTGGAAATGGTATTAGGTTTCACAGATTAATGGTAGATTTGTAAATATGCAAGAAGGATCCTGAGGAGAAAAATATTTCTGGTTCGGCACAACTACCCAGCCTTCTTAACAGTACAATTCTATGTATTTATTCCACTTGAGATCGGCTGAGTGTGAGTCTATATCTTTCAGGGAGACTAGCGTGATCCAAACTGTGGAAGGTAGGAGATCTATGTTAGTTGAAGAAGAGGAGCTTCTTTATGAAGCCTTAATATATACGAGCCGTTTCTTAACAGCAATAAGGTAATTAGAAAACCAGAAAAGATTATTGTTTGAAAATATGTAGGCAAAATATATCTATATTATTCAATAATGATAAGTGGTTTGTGTGTGAGCGCACGCGCGTGCGGTGAGTAAATATTATTAACCCCTAATCAAATTATTTTCATATAATTTTGAGCATATTAAAGTGTATAACATTAAAAATAATAACCTAACTAAATATTGAGCAATACTTTTAAATCTAAAACCGCAGATTTTGAAGATTTTAGTTTCACCAAAAATCCATAGTCAGACATAATTGTTTCAAACGTATTTATCTAGTGATCGATATTAAACAATTAGTCGTTATTTCACAGTCAAGCAGTATCACCATTATTGGTCTACTACACAAATATCTTGAAGTCCTCGGGGAAAGGAAGCCGTCTTTAGACGTTTCCTGCAAGAGCACAATACAGGAAAATCTGCATCGGTAGTGACCAGTGCGTGGTGACAAGTATTATGAAGGCCGTATTTATATCCGCAGCCGAGGGCTTCACCACTCTAACCCGCAAGCCCTACCATCTTCCTGTCCGTGCTGATCAGTGTTTCTTGCGGTGGATGTGGAGAACAGTCCATTTGGGAGCGGTTCGTGATGAAAATAGACAAGGAGTGCCGTGAGGAAACGAACAATAGGGATTAGTTTCACAGATCACGCACTGAATATTTAGCTAGAGGAATATATAAGTTGGCAAAAGCAATCAAACCTCTTATCAATACAGTATAATTCGACGCATTTCCTTACGGCGTTTAGAACAGACGGCTGCAAAACTAGAAATGCTGATCATAAAAATGATTATAAAAGAAGGATTAATACGAAGAATATGCAACGTTATCGGTCTTGACCTGGCAACTCAGTTTCAGTATATTTCTCCATGCCGCAGCATAGCTTCTCTTTGCCTTTTCTATCAATTTTTCATAGATGTTGCAATGGTAATTCGACTTTACTAATTAACTGGCAGTATTATATTGAAGTTTGTCATTATTTTAGCCTTGAATTTGTTAGAGGTAACTATAAGATTTATGCTAACTTCATCGTTATATGTTCCTGAGATGAGTTATTGAAACTAATTATTTACATTTTTCAGACTGTTTTCCTCATTTTTATCTTAATATACGTGGTGTTTCAGTCGTTATATATCCCGGGCTTCTTCAGTTTCGAAGCACACTCTTTATTTCGTTCACTGCGGTGAGTTGTTCTAGTTCCACGTATCATACTATTTCTGTATATCACAGTTTCAGGTTTTTGTTTTTAGTAACTCAACCTTCTATCTTTTCGGCACCTTAACTGAACAACGCCGGTGAGTAGAATGGAAAAAAATACAAAAACATTATGAATATGACAACAAATTTGAGGGCAATATTTCAAACAATATAAATAGTAATAATTTATTCTATTCCATTTTATGGTTTTACATTATATGTTTTTCTAGTGACCTCTGTCTCTCCACTATAATATATAATTTTGTCAGAATAATTCAAAAAGATTCTACACTTCCGTCTTATTTGCTTTATCACCTTGCTTGCAATGGACCGATTAAAAACAAGATATCGCTGCATTATATACATATAATAAATATACATATGGATATACACTCAAGTACGAACACACACGTGTAAATATTTAGGAATAACGTGCAAATATGTAGGAATATTTTATTATTAACTTTTATCGTAAAAACCTTTTTTTCGCTACAGAAGAACTGTCTTGTTTCGGTGCATATATATCCAGCACGACACCAGACGATTACTTGTTACAAAGTAAATGCTTCGAACTGCGGAACGCTATTTTAATAGTTCTTACTACGGGTTATTATCGACTCCGACTGACACCAAATCGGTCGAGTTTCGATCCCGGAGGTAATTGGATGTCTAGCTAGACTGATGAGCTGTATTACAGCGAAACAGGCTTGTATGTGGATGAGGAATATATATATATATATATATATATATATATATATATATAAAAGAAATAATAACTATATTCGCGTCGAAAAACCTTCTACTGATCTACGAAGAAGAAAGAGGTAAGTACATGAACATCAAGTAAAAAAAGCTCAGACCGAGTCAGCATGTACCCAAAGAAAAAAAACCCCGATACGAGCAATCAAATAAATAAAAAGCAGTCAATACTTAGGTCGAGCGGAATAAATAAAAATACCTAGCAAGCCAGACAACCAACCTAGTTTTCACCTAAACGGATGGCAAGAGAAAGCTTTCCCTGACGATCCGTTTAGGTGAGACCTTGTTAGGTTGTCTGGCTCGCTATGTATTCTTTATATATATATATATATATATATATATATATATATATATATATATATATTTGTGTGCGTGTGTGTGTGTGTAGCACCTGGCAAGCTCTATTTCGAATTGTTGAGGAACAATTAAACCATTTCCTAGGTTTTTCACTTGATGACTCCAGGTTGTCAAGCAACATTTATCTGTATTGGCTGGCGGTGCTAAGCACAAGTGATGGAGTCGTCTTAATACGACACCAGCAGATGAAAGACCACCTTGACGCTGATTAAATCTCTAGGTGGTAGGTTTTTTTTCAAATGAATTAAAATTGCCCTGTGTTGTAGACCACGAAAGCCGCCTATTTGCAGGATATTGGTTGTAGCTCAAACTGGAGAGGGATAGACTTTGCCAGGTTAGTTTGCCAAAAGTCGGTTACATGATGCGCACACCAGAAAATTTTTTTGAAGAAACAGTGTCTGGTATACGACGACAAGTGATATATTAGGATTGGTGAACAGCTCTGTAAGTCGGAGCCCTAAGTCCTCTTTCCGGAGTTAAGGGCAAAAAAAAAAAGAAAAAAAAAAGAAAAATAGAGAAAAAGGTTATTTGATTTTCCACTGGTTTCTCCTATATTTCTCATATTATGTGAATATTGCATAAAAACAAAAATGAAATTATGGCTTCGAGTAAGTTGTGGCTTATTTAATGCTTTTATTAATTACATATTTTTAAAAGTACTTTTTACTTTTTAATTTTAAGTTAACTTTGAAATATATTTTTACTTTCCGCGGTGAGAGTGTTGGTGAGTAGAACAATATATTCTGATTTGTTATTTTTGTAAGAAATATCCACATTTATATTTAAACAAAATTTACGAGTGTTTTCCTTCGCGTTGAACATAAAATACTTATTTTAGTAGAATTGTTTGAAAATATTTTCAGTGAATTTCTCATCTTTATGCAAACCATGAGGACTACAAATTTTTGACAACAGTGGATTGAAAGCCTGATGTTGACATACAACAAATAAACAAAAAAAAGAAATAAGAGATAAAAATACTACACAAAGATTAACAATAATATGAATATATTATTCTTAAAATTTCGTTTTATAATAATAATTTATTTAAAATGTAAGAAATATTGCTGTGTATATCAATATATCATTTATTAATTCCAAAGTTAGAACACGTTTGTTCCAGAAAAGCACTCTCTCTCTAATCCATCTTATTTGTAAATAATTCTTCCGTGACTTGCATGTCTGCTCTGGAGTTTTTGTTGTATATCTCGAGATTCCAGACAAAGCACAAAGAAGGATTGTAATGTTATCGATCCTTTGTTTGGAATCTCGACTTGAATCACATTTTTACCGACTTGACGTGTTGTCTAACATCTGTCATTTCTACAAATATTTTCACTGTAACTTCTCTAGATTTGCATCTAGCTTCTACTGTTTTACGACTGAAGTAAATAAATGTAATCGTCATTTCTATTCCAATTGTTCCTTTTCTTGCATTTCCCGCCTTGTGAATTTTTCTTCCGAAACCTGATAACTACAATTTTCAAAAATATCGATGTAACATCAATCGTTAGAGTCTGTCCTCTTGAATAACCTTCATCATTTGTTTTTTTAACTTTTAACACCATACATACTAGGCGTCTTCTAGGTGGCTTTTATTTAATTGCTGAAGGTGGGGCCCTGAAACTTTCAACCCATATCAGTATCGATCTTCTATCCATAACAGCATAAATCCAACCTAGCATGAAATAATAGCAACAAACTCTCTGAGTTGCAAATACCAATTCACCAGTCTTTATAAAAGTTTTGAACACTCACTGCCCTAGTTCATTTGTCGATGATAACTGATGCTATCTCAAAAATTCGTAAAACATTAGCATGTAGCTATCATTGCAGCATGTCTATGTCCACTAGCCCTACACATATAACAATTTAGAACGTGAAAGGAATTTCTGTACATTCTACATTGGGGTAGATACTGAGATGAGTGCATTCACGTCTTATGGTGAAATGATAAAAAACTTAAAATAAAAATAAAACAATACATTTTTTACTTGTGATCAATATAAAGAATATGTGAATCTAAACAATCATAGAAACAATGTAAATGCCTTAAATTTACACTCAGAACTAGATAAAGTGTATCGACGTAAACTTAATTATTATTATATTTTGTTTTCCATGATTAACAAGAGTGGAATGATCATGGTTATCAACAACTTTCTCTCCACTGTATTTCTAAGCAATGTGTGTCCTCTTACAACTCACCCTAGTTTATTTTACATCTATTTTAACACGGTTAATAATGTCTACATTGTTTCATCTGATGGTCAAATTCCTCATAACCTCTTTTCATACGTGACTATAAAATTACAACTATATTTTTCTGACAGTTACTGAATGAGTAATTTTCTCGATGTTTTTAAAGATTCCTCGTTGTTAAATATTATTTTAATAACATATACAGTCTCATTCGAGAACTTTGTCATTTTTATTTCAAACTTCTTTATCAATGAAGAAATGGTCTCTCATTCACAATTATAAAGAAATAATGGACGCTATATTTAGGCTTACTTTTCTTTGACTGTAACGAATATTTCCTGTTTCTTAAAATTTTGTTTAAATTCAAGAAAGCATTTTTAACATGATTGTTTACTTTTAAATTTGACGTCGGCTATTATTAAAACATTCCCAGACTTCGGTACTTACTTGAATTTGCTATTTGAAATTAATATTTCTCATCTTTCCCCATCACTCTCAAAACTACCCTACATCGTGTCTTCTCACAATTGATAATTATCAATTTTCTCCAGTTTCCTTTACTAATTTGTCTTCGGTTATCTGCAATTGCCTTCTGTCTTCCATTAACACGTTGTCATCATCTTAACTCATGTAGTTAGGAACGGATTCACGATTATTATTTATTATTAAGATTTTCTCAGTGAATAGGTTAGATAAATCCACAGATTAGTTTAATCCTTGTTTCACGCGTCTTTCTAATTTTGAATACCTGTCTCTTTCTTTTTCTTTTAACTACAAGAAGGAAGTTTGTACCTAGTAAATGTTCTGAATTTTCTATATTTTTTCTTTTAATCAGATATATTTGTCTAGCATGACAATATATTCATGGGTCATATTTGATCAAATATGTCTACCAAATTTTGGCTAACAGTATTCTACATATGTATGTTGCGACGGACGAAATATGGAGAAAGTGTCACACACGCAGAAACACACAAAAAGAAAAAAAAAACAAAAACACTGAAACAAAAAACACACACACAAAAACACACGCAAACACGCTTGTGCACACACGCACACGCACGTACACACACACACACACACACACACACACACACACACACACACACACACACACACACATATATATATATATATATACACATAATCAGTTAGATATGTGTCAGTTTGTAACCCTGGGTTTCACGTTTTTGCGATCGTCAGACAAAAAGTGTTTATCTGATGATCGCAAAAGCGTGGAACCCAGCGTCACGAACTAATATAGGTCAGTTCTATCACTGATATTGAGTGCTTTCAAATAAGTACCGTGCATATATAATATATAGCTAATATAATATTTATAACAATTTTCTTATATATATATATATATGTATATATATATATATATATATACATTTGACACACACACACACACACACACACACACACACATATATATATATATATATATATATATATATATATATTTATTAATAAATTATAACATTGATATGTTATAAAATCCTACAAAAGTAGCTATTTTGTTTCGACACTTTTTGTGTCTTTTCAAGTGATGTTGTTATTTCAAATGAATGGCTTTAAAATGTTAAGAACAAGCAAGACCTCTTTCATCAGGGAGGCATTATTGTATGTACAGTGTGGACCAATCAGAGTAAAGTAACTTTTACTTTGGAGAATATGTGGGAAGATTTAAAATTAATCTTGGTGGGCATTGGTATTAAAATTTTATAAAATTAAGATCAGCATTATTAATTAACTATTATATCTACTATATTTTTGTTGCTAAAAAAAAAAAAACTATATGTATATATATTTTAACAATTTTGTAGATTTAGAAAATTATTAATATTTTAGACGGGGGAGAGAAAAAGAACGCATACATGAATAAACTTACAAACATTCACATATGGAGAAATATTCACAAACATTAGTAAGAAAAAACATATACATAGTAATACACCCATGTATATATACATACGCAAATTTTAAAATTTAGTTTTTATCGAGATGTCAATTTGTCTGTTAACTTTTAGGCAGGCTAAATTGCTACATATTGGATACAATCACGGCGGATTCATAAAATCATTGGCCTCATATGAATGGGGTCAGGATAGACATAATCATATTTCAATGCATGAACACATAAGCGGAAATAAATATATACTTACGCAAAACCATAAAACAAACTTAAATGCGTATGCATGTGCAAAACGTCATACATATATATATATAGAGAGAGAGAGCGAGAAAGTTCAATACTCTTCATATGAAGTTATGACTGTAAGCCTCGGTTGTTTAGCTCGCGTGTGCGTGTGTATCTGCGCATGTCAAGGGTTGTATATATGTAAAATTATGTCTGTGTATGAGTAAGAGGCGTCATGACAAAAATACATATTCCCACCAAAGTCAATCCCACCTTCAACAAAAGTTCATCAATATACGTATCTCCGTATACATCCAGTATTTTGAAATAAAATTAAAACAGTTAGTTAGACGATCAAAAAAGCATGAAACTTAAGAAATCTATCTATCTATCTATCTATCTATCTATCTATCTATCTATCTATCTATCTATCTATCTGTCTGCCCATACATACCTACAGATATAAACATATATATACACTTACAAATATATATAGAAATATACATAAATATAAATACATACACACATACGCGAAAAAAACATATATATAGAAACATGGACACTTTAACAAACATATATACATGTGCGGACATATACACAAATATACACACATACACAAACAGATGCATGTACACATATACACAAACACAAATATATACACACACATATATATACACACATACACATACATATATATATACATATATGATCGTATAATACGTTTTTAATTCATATTTGGAAATCAGTTGTTTCTGATGAAGGACCGGGGGCGGTCAGAAATATAAAACAATAATAAAATATATATATATACATACACACACATACACACATACACATATATACACACATACATACATACATACATACATACATATATATATATATATATATATATATACATTTTCAAATTCAAAATGTTTTTTAAAATTCTTTCCCATACACATATATACATATACACATATACATATAAAAAAATATACAGACAAACATGTAAAGCCTACACACATATACAGATGAGTACAAATATCTACAAAAAAAAATATATACAAATCAGTAATTAAAGCAGATCTCAATATGTCTACAAGCACAGAAGGACAAATGTACACTTATACATACATACGCACAAAAATATATACATACATATATATATATATATATATATATATATATATATATATACGCACACACATACACATATACTTATACACATACATACATACATATATACATATACATACATGCATATACAAACATATACAAACACGTGCATACATAAATATATATATATATATACATAGATACATAAACTAATATTTAAATATTCTTCTTCTTCTTCTATGTGCCCTGTCCCTTCAGGACGTAGGCGATCATGGATCTCCACGTCTCCCTATCCCTTGTGGCTCTTAGTATGTTTGCTCCTGTTGCTCCTGGCAACCGCCGTTCCGTCATCCACCTGATCAGGCCCTGCAAATATGTTATCCGCTGCCTTCCTCTGTCTCTCCTTCCTTCTATCTGACCAGTCAGTATCAGGTTCTCCAGGCTTTCCTTCCTCATTGCATGTCCCAGGAACTTCAGTTGTCTCTTCCTGATGCTCAGCATCAATTAATTTGCCTATATTCGATGGGTACCTCCACCCGACCTAGACGCCCAATAATAACCTCCCCAGATACACAATCAAGCACATATCAACACAAAAAAAACTTACAAGCAAAGAATCCAATACCAGACGCCAACCCAAATATAGCCATGAGGCACTCAGTCCGACATCGATTATTGCGTCAAAACATGACAGAAACTATACCAATATAAGTCATTCGGCCGGAGTATAACACGTTTCACTATAGTAACGACTGACAGACCAACAAATAATTACCATCATACTCGAGGCCAACATCTCACATAATTTCCTAACTATTTATAAATTCCCTGCCTTGCAAAAACCAATGTCGGGCAGAGCACCACACAGCCACACAACCCGCCTAACAATATTAGGTCTAATGGCTGGCAAAACTAGTATAGTATATGACGAACAAAGCACCCAGCAGAGTTAACCAGAACGTCTAACCCGAATAGAAACACCCATCAAAAAGACAGTTGAGGATATTTTTCTTAATTACTTGAAAATTACAGCCCGTATTTTAATGTAAATGCTGAACTATGCTTACAATGAACTGTGAGTTCATTCCTCTGGTTTAACAGTTTAACCTTATCCCTAAATTTGATAATTTCTAATTTTTCGTTGAGACAGATGTGGCAAGGTGCACGGAAAGAGTTACAAATTCGGGCCTTTGTAAGGATTTTCCATTTAACAGTGGGTGTTTTGTTTTTTTCCTTTAAGGACCAATAGTATTTAGATAATGAGGTGCTGTGTTTATAGGAATTATTACTGAAAGATAATGTATGTTGATACCAGCAATACCAATGCCCACCAAGATTAATTTTAAATCTTCCCACATATTCTCCAAAGTAAAAGTTGCTTTACTCTGATTGGTCCACATTGTACATACAATAATGCCTCCCTGATGAAAGGGGTCTTGCTTGTTCTTAACCTTTTAAAGTCATTCATTTGAAATAACAACATCACTTGAAACAAAATAGCTACTTTTGTAGTGATATCATAAAATATCAATGTTATAATTTATTAATAAATATTATTATTATTATTATTATTATTAGCTCTACTTTGTATTGAGCACTTTTTTAAAAATTGTGTTTCTTTGGATGGGGAATATTATTCCACCCATATTGTATATATATATATATATATATATATATATATATATATATATATCCTCACACTATCTTCCACGTAATAGCAACAATGAACAGACATGTCAATCAGACACTGTAAATGAAACAAGCAGCAGAACATGCAGACTAAAGAGTAGAACAAAAAAAAATTAAAAAATGCGACAAACGCTGACTGTACGACAATAACTAATCGTAAGGCAGAACGATGATGCGAAAGAAGAGCGATTTTGAAGTGAAACAAAATACAGCTACATGCAAAGATGAAATGTAATCTTACACATGTTCTTACAATAAATGCGCGAAAATACCTAGAACATTGAGAAGCTAGAATATTCCGACCACGAAAAAGTGTGGAACGGTGACAATTCAACTAACAAATGTTCCCTGTCCTCGAGGAATGAAACAAGTTTATCTTCAAAAAATTATCTGCCGAATGCAACTTCAGCAGCAATGTACTTTACAGGATACATATAGAGAAAAATCCAGAAGAGACACAAGGGCAGAAACAAATGAAAACGAAATGAACACTCAAGGATAGAATTATACTAAAAAAAAATCCAAAAGAATAATACGAAAAAAAAAATATAGGAAAGAAAAGAAACGTAATTTTTCAGGATACATTCAAACAAAGTCAAAGTATCCATGAATTCATTACATAAACATATTAATTGCTCCCTGAAGTGTTATCCTATATTTGTCTATTCAGCACTATTAGATGCTGGCACTAGACAAACATTTAGTTGTCTATCATGCTTTGTGTTACATAGTAGTTACATTGATAAATTCTGTTATTAATAAAATCTTTTTTCTTCTTCCATGTGCGCTGTCCCATCAGGATGTAAGCGATCATGGCGTTATACACCCCCTATAACTGGTGGCTCTTAGCACGCCTTCTCCTGTTAAACCAATCAAGCCGTGATCCATCATCCACCTGACAAGATCTTTCAAATATGTTATCCGTTGTTTTCCCCTGTCTTTTTTCACTCTATCTGACCTGATAGTATCAGGCTCTCCAAGACCTCTTTCCTCATTACATGTCCGAAGAAATTCAGTTGTCTCTTCCTGATGCTCAGTATTAATTTTCCTTTTGATTCTATCAATTCTAAGACCTCATTATTGCTCATATGCTCGATCCATGATTTTCGCAGCATTCTTCTGTAGAACCACATTTCAGTTGCTTGAAATTTTTATTTCATCTTTGATGATATTGTCCAGCATTCACTGCCATATTGCAGAACTGACAACACATGGCACTCTAGTACTCTCTTCATTGTTTCTAGCAAAATTGTCCTGTTTCTCAATACCTTAATCAACTTCTGGAATGCTTCCTTCGCGATGCCAATTTGCCTATAAATCTCTGTATCGCACTTTCCGTCTTCTGTTATAACACTTCCTAGGTATTTAAATTTTTGTACTTGCTTGATTCTAGCATCCCCGATATGTATTTGGCATATTGGTCTGCTCTTTTTAAAACCGTTAGTTAAACGAAATTGTCAAATTTTCTTTTTCATATATCCGCCCTGTTCAACGTATTTTTTCAATGTATTATGAATTGAACTCTGAAGTAAAAGACATTTACCATATTTTTTATATTTTTGTAGTTTTGAGTTACGCACCGTCAGAGATCTATTCCTTGTCTAAACGACGCAACCCTGTCTATCTTCGTCTAAATCCGGAACAAGATCAAGTGCACACCATTGATGGTAATCTTGTCCTAAAAATAATATTTCGTTTAAAACTCTTATACAAAGCCACAAATTTATTTCGCAATTTTGGGTCTAATACATTTACGCATTCTATTTCTCAAAATCTGTATAATAATTTTTTTTATTTATCTCAGTAACATGATTGTCAACTAGAGATCGAAATAATTTTACTGAGGGACTCGGAGTATGTGAAGATCCATATACTATGTTTAATTGTAAATATACATTATTGGAAATTAATTAAATTCTCTAAGCTGCCTATGATTCTTTCAATAATGATTGTAGAATTCTCAGCATGCTAGTTTATTTATTGATCTATGGACAGCAACATTTGATTTTGAAATACTTCATTATTATTCACGCAGCAATCAATGATAACAAGGTAAGTATTTCAAAATCAAATGTTGCTGTCCATAGATCAAAAAGTTGTTCCCTTAGCCCAGCGGGTGATGAAAATTAAAAGAGCAATTCGCATGGGTCACGTCAATTGCTGATCATATTCCAAAATAGCCTATCATCAACAGCTGTCAACTAAATGTTAGTGATCCCTACTTTATTCAAACTTCTGTCGTTCATTTATCATCACATATACTTATGCGTCAAATAGGACATGAGTGTTGAACCAGAAGCTATGTAAATCATATGTATATTGTCGTTTATATGACATAATTAAAATAAAAAGAGAATAAATAAAATAAGCAAGCTTATTAAATAATGGAAATAAATGTATCAGTAAATATCTTTTAACATTCATAAAATTAAACAATAAATACAAATGAACGTGTCAAAACAAAAAATATTAAAATAAAACATATTACATAAGTGAAATAAGTAAAATTAATAATGACGTTAATTATAGATAAATTAATAAAGAAAATAAATGCTTAATCAATAGGAAATAAAAGTCAATTTTAAACTTCGAAAATGTATCTTCTGTTCTCTATAGTACATATCTTTTGTTCTTGATCGGTAGTACTGTTATAGTTTTCTTATTTTTGAAAACTTACTCTAACCCTTGTGATTCAGTAATTTATCCTTGCTTTGAATGAAATAGATTAAGGAAAATAAACGAAATCTTCTTTATTTTTGATAAAAACGTTTGTTTATATATATATATATATATATATATATATATATAGTCATCCGCAGACAGATCTGTTAGACAGATCGGTTAGACTCTGTTTGGTTTAACAACTGGATGACATATATATATATATATATATATATATATATATATATATATGTTGCGGTCATTTTAGACGGAATATTGATATAAATAACTTGGCTTTATTTTTTACGGCACGGGCCCACTTGTGAATAAATAAAATACGTCAATAAAATCAGTCAAGTGATAAATGAATGTCAGAGCTTTATCGTAATTATGCTTTATCGTAATTTTTACTAATTGTTTTTTTTTATTTTTACTTGTTTTCTATTTATCATGTTCTTTTAATTCATCGTCGTTTCCTGTTTTCAAAAAATTCTGATATTACCTAATTAATTTTTGATCCTTACATAAGTTATCGCTTTTACTAACGACTAAACTCAATCACGATTTTTCCTTTTTGATGGATGTTTTATATAAATGTATATTTAGTTCTGTATTGATATTTAGGTAATACTTGATCTAGTTTCTAGAATATGAGTTCATTCTGATTAGCGAAAATTATGATTATTAATATAATACTAGTTGTAACCTGGAAAATTCTACAGTTTTCCTAATTTCATATTCTGATGAATCTTAATTCTTCAGTTAATTATTGAATAAGCGCATGGTAATTCTATGACAATAAGATAGCTGTAGAAATACCCTATTGCATCATTAGATATTTTAACTTGACAACTTTAACGAAATATTGCACTAACATAAATATTCATAAATATAATATCAACCCTCTTCTTCGTTCATACCAATCGACATTGCTTAAATTCTTTCTTAATTATATTTACGGATTGGTTGTCTCTTTTGTGCTCACACTCGTCTAATTCTCTGCAGATTTTCTTGAATCCTCTCTTTGTTGTCTCATTCTTTCTTTCATGACAATGATTTTCTCTGAAAGTATAATGCATTTTTAAAATACATTTAATTTCATTTTTACTACAAAAGCTGGACACACGTTGGTAACTAGGTAGGTTATTACGGTGTTATCATATAATGACAGCAACTTGCTATGTTGTTTACAGCGAGAATTGAAAGCCCTACTGGAGAAAAAAATAAAACTACACGGAATAAAATATATTTTTCTTAGTTGAATGGGAATCAAGATGAAGGGACTAAAATATTTTGATTTTATATAAATTTATAATATATATATTAGCATATATAATGCTCTATTAAGTACCAAGCACTCTTTATGTAGTAAATCAGTACAAACAGTTGACTGCCAACCCAGTAGTTTTTACTACTTCTAAGATATATATATATATATATATATATATATATATATATATATATATATATATATATACTAATGACTAATATATTATGCTGTCACTGCGATTGAGCACTATAGAGAGGAAAATTCTAAAAAAGCTACGAGTTCGATGATTTGTACGTTACTCTTCAGTATTAAATTGAGTTCTGCTGTTGAATGGCGTTTGTATATATATATATATATATATATATATATATATATATATATATATATATAACACGCCAAAATTTCCCTTCTCTCATTCCATGCGCTTATGGCTTAGGGACTAGAGACTCCAACTGGCACTAAAGCGGTCGAGATTTGATCCCGGCTTTAAACAAGTCGATTTCTAGCCACACTGATTAGCTGTGATACAGAGGAACAGGGTTGTATATGGATGATATGTATATATATTTGCATGTGCGTGTGCGTGTGCGTGTTCAAATTCTAATGTATCAACTTTTCTTCCGTTCATTTTTGCAAAATAATTTCGAACTTTATTTTCTTTATTTCTTTTGGGAACTAATTTTTCATACGCAGGTGCAGAAATATATAAAACTTTTATTGAATGCTATTTATTAAACATATTTTAATGCCTCTTTTTTATGATCGTTTTTTCTTCCCATCTATTTACTTTTCAAAATGCACGAATCTGCTCACTTCCAGTTCGTTTAGATAAACTTGGAGCTCCTACCAACAGGAAATGCATATATTTATCATGCAACAGATGTTATTTTATCGCAATTTTTAGAACATCGTTCGACATATAAAATGCTTACACTTTGGTTTAGTTAGGTTCATTAAAGTGATCCATTTTTTTATTATTGGCAGAAGACATAATTTGTGTTTCATAAGAGTCTTCTTTATTATATCAATTCATGGAGTGATCAAAATTTCACAAAGTAAAAACTTGATGGGTCAGTAATAAAACTAATATCAGCAGACACTGACGGCAAAAGTTAATGGACCATGGTGGTTATTTTCTAATCAATATTTAGTTACTGATCTTGATAGTCAAGCTTTTTAATTATTGTACAACGTGGAAGTGCCCAATTTCAAAGCATGACACAATTCACTTTTTCATTATTATATATTGCGTCATTTAATGTGTATTTTCGACTTTTTTTTTCTTTTTTACAAAAAACTTAATATCTCGTTTTATGTCTAGTCTCTTCATAACCCATTTTGGTATTCGTGTTTTTTGTTCTGCTGGTCATATATGCGAGGAGGTACGTTTTATTATTTACTAGAATCATAGTAAGTGCAACTCAGAATATTTTATTAGTAGGAGGAAATGTCAATGAGAGAAGCAGATGGAAATCATTTATTGAAAGTTGGAAAGGAGAGATGAACCGAGATCTTTTTTATGAGGAATGTGTAAAAATCTACAAAAACTGAGCACACCTAGTGTGAGTGCCTGTTATTTTGTCGAAGATGGCTGCTAAATTACTTGGAACGCAATATTTACAATACTCACAAAAACATCAAATCTCGTGATGATTAATTTTTATAATATTAAATGGATAAATTCATTTACAACTCGGTTATATAAGAAAGCAAAATTGTTAAAAACTTCCATTTAAAATATCTATTTTCTTTTGTATTGCGTAAACGTGATTTAATGTTTTGTGTGACGTTGTAAACAACATTGAATTTGTTTTTGTTTTGAAATTACGGGAGAAAAATTTTTGTGTTGACTAAATGAATTTAACATAAAAAGAATAGTTATTTATTTTTGTTTTACTGAAATTAGAAATTTGAAAACTATTACGCTCTCAGTTCAGAATTTTTTGAAGAATAATTTAAAATGTAGATGTTTAATTTTAGAAGATTTTAGACGCATTTGACATGTGTGATTTGATTTCTGTGACGTAATTTAGCAACCATTTTAGATCTTAGATATTTTACGGAACAAATGTAAACAATCGCCTCCATTGGTCAAAAGTGCGAAAGGGAAAATTGCTGAAAAATATGTGTCGAGCTGGTTTACCTGTAGATATGTGTCCCTATAAAGTTTAAGAAATGTAGGCGTACACAACTGACAGTCACACACAGACTCACAAATTGCCTTTTTATATATATAGATTTCGGTTAGTCAGTTATTCAAGGATGTGCGTTGTGGTACAGTTAATATCAGCTTGGAACGGGAAATCAGAGCCTAGTTCCAATTCCAGTTAAAATCGTTGCTTTCACAAGCAAGGATACCCATGCGAAAAGCATTAATCTATCTCTTTCCTTTATTTATTAGTCAAATAATAAGGCAGATTTGGTTTTATAGCCTTGGTTTGCAAACTATCCTCGGCAGAAAATAATGGCTGTCTACTACAGTGAAATCTTCTGCCTAGTTAGTCAAGTCTCATTTGAGTCATGATCGTTCAAGTGTGTACCACGTATATCACTTAACTGACTGATTCATTTACTCAGATTAAATAAGTTAAATCTACTTCTGTTGTATTCGATAAGCAATGTAAATGTTATATTTCATAAGCCGCTTTTCCTTTTTTTAGTTTTATTAATAGACTTTTTGTAGCATCTTTATCTCATTATGCCGGATAAAAGGGCAACTGTTGGTAAAATACATACATGTTTTTTTTCATTCTTGATATATAGATATCCAAGTGTAACATTTTTGAAAAGATTTGTTGTGTAAAGAAACAAAACTTTTTTTAAGTAATTTCATTTGTTGATTCCGAAAAGAACCTTAGATTTTAATGGTTAACTATCACTTTTGTTGTAGTAAAATTGCTCATTTTAAAAGAAGATCCATTTATGATCTTATCTGATCGTTCCTAAAAACTTCATCCGAATCCATCCAAGGAGATTTGAGATATATTTACCATGGAATGAAAAATCACACGAACAGATAGACAAATGCGACGGAATGCAATATCTCCGCATTAAGGTAGTGGTAATCAATGGTAAAGATGTGCGTTGTGGTAAAGTGGATATCGGCTCGAAACGACAAACCGGGGAGTCGAGTTCGAATTCCAACTGAATTACTTGCATTCACTTACACAGAAATAACATTAGAAAAGTATTAATCCATCTCTTCCCTCCAGTTATGGGTTAAATAATAGGATGTAAATGTCTTAGGTAATTATATTGACATTCGTTGTGGTGCAGTGGATATCAGCTCAAAACGATTAATCGGAGTGCCGATTTCGAATTCCTGTTGAATACCCTGTATTCACATTCGCAATATTACCCATGGGAAACGTAATAATCCATCACTTTTCTTAATTAACAGGACAGATTAACTGTGTTTACATTACATATATAAATATAGTCAAATACTAAAGAAATATAGATAAATACTAAAGGACAGTTTGGGTTCTATAGCCTTGGCTGGCAACCTGTCTACCAAAGAAAGCAATGGCAACCTGTTGCGGGCTAATCTTCTGCCCAGTCAGTCATGACTCTTTCGAGACCTGATCGCCCAAAGTGTATATCGCGTATGGCACTTAAGTGACTGACTGACCTACTGAGTCAATGGTAAATATATTGCGATAGACTTTTGTCACAATGATTCACGCCTAATAATCATATATATATATATTTCTGTTATATTTTGCTTTAATCGACGTATTAGTCATGGATTTAATGTCTTTCCTTAAAAGTTTTGTTCACTTACAATATAAATTTCGATGCAACATATAAAATATGAGAACAGATTATGTAAATAGCTTGTGTATGTTGTAAGCAAAAATCCTAAAATGCGATAAGCCTTCTAATGAAAGCCGCAAAGAAAAGCATTGCCAACGAGTGACAGAGATAGAAATTCTCAACTGCTACGCAAATAGAGTAGGAAACAATATTCAGTTGAGCAAGAAGGAACTTCTGCTCTTTGATAAACCCACTACTCTAATTTTTCTACGAAATCATCTCTGACATTGATTACACTAACCATCGTGATAAATATCATACTCAAAACTCACCAAATCACAGCAGCTATAGGTGCTTGGTAGAGGAAGGCGAACTTTAGCGTATTATATACAATGTAAACACACGCCAGTAGCCGAGAGTGTTCAAATTCATTATTGAATGAACCATGCGTAAATGTCTATTTTTAAAGTTTACTATTTCTCCATAGTGCTTAATCGGGGAGCGATTATATATATATATATATATATATATATATATATATATATATATATAGGGTAGTTCAAAAGTAGGTTGACAGCAAATAATAACATTAATTTTAAGATTACATATATAATTATATTTACAAATACAATTATTGCATTGATGATTAATTTATATTGTGTACAACAATACGGAAGCGTTTAAATTTTTTCAACGCAGGTGTTCAGTTACAATTTACAGAGCTTTGAAGTCTACTCCTCACACTTCGACAAACATTTTTGCACAAAACTCATTGTGTATTAATTGCTTAATATGAATCTCTTATGTAATTTTTAAATGACTAACACTTCTTGGTTTTCAGCTATGAACTTTGTCCTTGAGTACTCTCCATAATATGAAGTCCATAGGGGTCAAGTCATGTGGACGTGCTGGCCAATCAACTGGACCTCTTCTGCCAATCCATGTTTCAAGATACTCACGGACTGCTATTGAATATTATGAAGGGGACCAATTTTGTTATTAATCAAATCGATACACAAAACTATTTTACTTACTGTTCATCTACTTTTAGACCACCACACACAAACACACACACACACAAACACACACACACACAAACACACACACACACACACACATAATGATTTCCAAGAGTCGCTTAGATGAGGCACAAGAACGAATGTATGGGGGTAACCAGTGAGAACCGAACTCTCTACTTAGTTGTAACAGGTTCTAGTGAGTCAGATTTGCAAATATTACACCGCGTCAGGATGCACCAAACAACAACAGGATATAGGAGATGAATCAGTTTAGTAACACTCGAAAGATCTATTGCAGGGGACGGCCATCTGTTTCTAAATATGTACCGACTTAAGATTTCAAATTTATTTAGTTTGCTAACAGCATATGTATTTTTATACAAGTCAAAATCAATATCATTTTCTTAATGCGCCGTGTTTGTTCAGGACGTAGGCGATCATGTCTCTGTCACCTGTCTCCCCTCGATATTATTCTCATTTTCTATCTCTTCCAATAACAGAACCCCCAACCATTTAAGTGGGTCTCGTGCTCTCTTCCGATTGTTTCTCTTCTCTATCCGTCATGTGAGTATTAAATTCTTCAGGCCCTCCTTAATCATTACGTGTCACAAGAACTTCATTTATCCTTTCTTTATGTGATGTATGAGTTTTTTATCGTCATCCTTTCCAACACTTCGTGTTCCGTCCAAGTAATCCCCAGCATCTTTTCGTAAAACCTCATTTCAATCTTCTCCTTCAGCCTTGATGAGATCCTCCACCATTCATTTCCATACAGATATCACATAGAAATCCAGGACTCTTTTCTTTGTTTCCAATGAGATTTTCCTGTCTCTCAGTACTCTAGTTAACTTCTGAAATGCCTCCTTCGCCATGCCAATGTAACATGAATTTCCATGTAGCAACTTCCACCCTCTGCCAGAATACTTCCCCGGTATTTGAATTTCTTTACTTGTTTTATATGTTTCTCCGAGTTGTAGTTGGCGTATTGTGCTCTTCTTTTTTGCTGATGATCATACATTCAGTTTCCTTGAAGTTTATGCTCATTCTATGCTTCTCATTTTCTTTTGCTACATAGTGTTGAAGGTTCTACATTTTCTTTCCGTGTTTGGTATCAGTACTGTGTCATACGCGTACCTGACATTGTTGCGATTATAGCTGCCAATGACGAATCCCAGCAAGGCTCTTTTTCTGTCAAAATTTATTTTCTGTACAGGTTGAATAGACCCGGTGAGCAAACACGTCTTTGTCTTACGCCTCTTTCTATTTTTGTATACCTGGTGAGTTCACGTATACAAGCAGTTTGCTGCCAATATAGATTCTTGATTATTCTAACGCCTTTTTTTTCGGAAATGTCAAGGTTGTCGAGAATCTTTATCAAATCTTCGTGTCGTATTTTGTCGAACGCATTTAGTCTATAAAGCACAGATAAAGGTGCATTTGTATTGATTGTTCAAATAGATTCATGAATATGAATATCGTATTCCTTCTTCCGATATCTTTACCAAAGCCACATTGTTCTTGTCCTCTCTCAGGCCAATTCTACTGCGCGCTCTGTTCATAATAATCCAGATGATGAATTTTTTTTATGTACCTCCTTAAACTGATTTTTCGGTGGAGTTCACATTCCTTTGCACATAGGCTCATAGATAGTTTTATGAAAATTGATCTGCTTAAGTACTCCGGTATATTGCTGCTGTTGTAGATTTCGTTTATTTTTCCTCTGAGTCTTTCTACATCAAAGCCTACTGAGGACATCAACATTTCTAGTACAATCCCATCTGGTTCCCCTGCTTTGTTTTTCTTCAATTTAGACATTGCTGATTCAACTGCGGAGTTTAATTTTTCTGGTCTTTCCGTACTTTTGTGCATTGCTGGTTGCTCTCTCCAGTCGTGGAAGAAATCACCGATACTGGTAGTTTGTCATTTCCGCAAATGGCACTTGGGTTGGCTTTTGCAGTGAAGGACTGCTTTCTGAATCTCTTGTTTATAGTAATATAATCTTGTTTATAGCAATATAATCAATTTGCTTCTTAATTTATCCCACTGGACTTCTTCATATCTATAGTCTTCTTGGGTACTCTTGCGGTCAGGTGTTGGTTAATATCTGTTCCCTCACTGTGCATCATTAGACGCATTTCTAACGTGGCTATTGCGGTGCCCTTGTTTAAATTTGCCGATCGTATCACCTTCACTCTCATGGCTAAATTTAGCATCCAGATCTCCCATCATAATTTTGATTTATTGTAATATTCTCTGTGACTTGGCATAATATATCATGGATTAGAAGGATTCGAGTTCTTCTCCTGTACTTTGTGTTGTCTGTGCATATACCATTACCGCCGATATAATGAGAGGCCACCCTGTTCTAGCATGTATTTTACATAGAAACTAACACAATAATATTAAATCTACATAAAAATAATTATTTTTTTAAAAATGCTTTTTTAAAAGTTTTTTTATTATTACGGATAGTCCTGTCCTTGCATGGTTTTAGCATATTGCTTAATATCGGCAAGATACTTTGTTATTTTGAGTTGTTTTAGTTATTGTTTTGGAATTCTTCATCACATTTTGGATGCATATCGTTTGGCGTATCGCATTTCGAACAGTCTACAGAACAATATTGATGTTTCCAACGACGAAGTACCTAAAATAATTTGCTTTGCCCAGAGAATCTAGTCTTAAGCAAAACCACAAGAACCAGTGTCCGTTTCGACGATATCATCGTGTACTTAAGGCAGAAAATAAAATAAAGCATGATTTCATTTACTTTTCTAAATAACTGATACATGTTGCGGGTCCGTAGTGTTACTATTTCAATCAGATTCACTTTTTAAATGTAGCCAATTAACAAAATGAGCTATCGTGCTGAAAAGTGAATTCAGAAAAATATGTTGCTTTTCAACGAGGACTTCTACTTGTGGTGCAGTGGCTATCCACTCGGAATGAGAAATCGGTGAGCCGAGTTCAAATTCCACTTGAATACCTTACATTCACTTACGCGTAAATACCCTTGAGAAAGGTATTAATCGGTCTTTTCTCTCCATCTATGGGTTTAATAACAGAACAGATTGCAACCTACTGAGGGATAATATTCTGCCCAGCTAGTCATGTTACTTTGGAGACATAATCACCCAAGTATGTATCACGTATGGTACTTATCTAACTGACATCTACTTTAATATTGGTACTAACATTTTTTATAAATGCATGGATGCATCTCTTCTTTTCCGTGCCATAAAGTATGGCTTATGAATTAGTGTAGATGGACTCACCAAAAATATCACAAGAAAACACGCCTTTATATTTTACCAAGATATAAGACTATTCCAAAATAAGAAATAAATAGTATCTCTGTTGGCTTAAATTTTGAAGAGACTTGATATTAACATAACATGTTGAGCAGTTCGAAAAATCTACAGAATACATCATAATAATAATATAATTCTTCCTAAGCAATTCTAATTAAGTAAACCACACTTGTATTTTATATTTTAAAGGACAGGCGGAAAATCAATTTCATATGTTATTTACTGTCCAAAAGTGTCATATTAGATCCCTCAGATATGAGATCATTATTAGGGTGCTCTGTAATCTATAGAATATGGCTAGTGTAATATGTTAATACTAGGGGTTAAATGGAGATTAATAAGTAAAGTTTAGAACAGCTTATATCAGCAACAGGAAGCATTAATAGATTTGTATCATCTAGAGATTAGATTCTGTGAATTAACGAAGATTTTGAATTTAATACAATATGAAAATTTCTATGAATGCGTTTATATAAAGATATATGTGTGTGTGTTTGTGTTTATACGTGTGTATGTATGTAAGTGCGTTAGTATATCTGTATGTGAGTATGCGTGTTAGTAGCGTGCCATACATAACCGAGGATACTGCCAGCCAACCTTTGTTATTGACGTCTAATCAGGTGTGTATCCGCTTCATCTAAACTGATCAAACGTCATGATAACTTGTGACTTCGTGCTCGCACAAACGTAGACGCCTTCCCGAAGCATTCCTTTTAGCTAATTTTATCCATAAGTCTTGTGTCAACATTTAGCATGGTTTTCAGGCACTTTCCAAAATGCCAAACGCTGGCATGGCCTACCTCAGACAGATAACTTCAAAAAGTCACCTTCTTGACAAATCGACCATGGTGTGATTCGAATCTGTGTTTCACGTTTTAACCACTCGGCCATGGGACCATCATATATATATATATATATATATATATATATATATATATATATATATATATATATATAGTTGCTTTTTCATAATTAAATTAGACCAGTACACAGTCGTATTTAAATGTGTTCAATACAATTATATTGTAAAAAGATTAAGCTTATAACATTATTGTAAATCGGCTGAAGATATGTTTGAAGTCCAGTTTACGAAAATTAGTAATTTCACAATGAAATATATATATATATATATATATATATATATATATATATATATATATATATATATATATTCTTGTGTGTGTCCTTAAATCTAGGCCAAGAATATATCATTTGCATGCAAAAAGAATTGTTTTACTTTGCGTTTTATTAATGTTTTGTTTTATTAAGTTTCAGGTGGATTGTAAGGAAATTTCTCTTTTTTGGCAAGTGAATATTCCATCCAATATATTTGGTGATGCTCTTTTCAGATATAATTTTTTGCATTTAAGCCATAGCTGAGAGGAAGGAGAGATGCATTCATACATTTCTAATAGAGCATGTTAGGGTATATTATAAACTTGAATGGAATACGAACTCGGCTCTCCAATCTCTCATTTATCGCCGCTATCAATCTGCAACTTCTCATTGGCAGACAGACTTGGACATTTTTTTTGTGATTTAAGTATTTTGTGATTTAACTATCGGAGAATTTATTTGATATCTTAGTATATACAGTACACATGAAATACAAATACCTCTAGATAAACACTCCCCAGAATGATATGCTTAAACGAAGCTTGTTCCTTGAGATAATAACTATCTAATTCGAGAACAAATCATAATCTCTTGCTATAATAATTAACTTTTCCACTGTCGACCTGAACATCAACATGTACCTCAGGCCAAATATATTCAAACAATAAGAAAATAATGTTTTAAATCTGGTGAGCAACTAAATTAACTTTATTAATTTTAATAGAATCCGGTATCTTATTATATGTGTGTATGTATGTAAGTTCGTTTTAGAAGAGGAAGTCTGAAATGATAGAAAAGAAGTTTAAAATTTATTTTTCAGAACAGAAATATTCCAAAAATTTGAATAGTTATTTTTGGGAAAAGAACATATCTGGCAATTCTATTTTTGCAGTTGTTAATTATGTTTTACTCAAATTAATTGAAAATATGCGTAACGGTAAGAGAAACACAGAAGTTATATGGGAACATTAAATAGTAACATTTAACGAGAAAATATTCCATGAAATAATATAAAATATTAATTCCGAAGATATAATGTATCAAAGTATTGGTTATGTATTTAAATAAATTGTAATATTATCACAGATTCTGTCAGTATTAAGGAGATTTATAAAGCGTGGAGCTTTGTTCTCGCATAAATAAACTAAATACATAAGGAGCTTCAAAAACCGGCTTTTATATTGTTTCCACTATTATTTTAACTACCTTCACTCCTAAGAAATATTTGTGGTTTAAAAAACAATGAGTAGATATGTAATAAAACAAAAACATGATAAGAATGAATTCATATTTTTTTAACTTAACAAGAAACATTAATCAGCGTCTTTTTCGTTTAATCGCCATAAATCGCACGTATCATTTCAACAGTTTTTAACCACATTTTGTTCCATTCAAGAATTAAAAGACCTTCAATGATAAACATCCATATCATGATCCTCTGTATGCAGTTTTTTTCTTCTTCATCAGGATGTGGGCGATCATTGATTCCGCTTTGCTCTGTCTCTTATTGCTCTCAATATTGGTCAGACGTAACAAGCACGTCTCGCGCTACTTTCCCCTGTCTTATCTACCACCAATCCGACCTGTGAGTTTCAAGTTCTCAGACCTTCCTTATTCATTAAGTGTTCCAGGAACCTCATTTGTCTCTTACTGATATTTATTATCAGTTTCCTTCTCGTTTCTGTCCTTTCCAACACCTCATCCTTTCACATGTACTCTGTTCATAGCATCTTCAGCAACCTTCTGTAAAACCATATTTCAGCTGCCTCAAGCTTGTCCTTCATCTTTGAGAAGATCGTCCAACATTCCCTTCCATACAGAAAGACATATATCACATAGCAATTCAGCACTCTTAATTGTCACAATCCATGCACAAATCTTATTTAAAGATTAGTTGATATGTAACATCTAGAATTGGTGTATTTATTGCATACATTTCATTTAAGTGTGAACCAAAAACCACGTGTTCAACCCTCACCTTTTTGTTATGAACGAAAGGCCATAGAAAGCTAACACCGACTAGGATATAAGGTTGAATATTATATTCTTAGGAAACGTAGTACAAAGGTAAACCTGGACTAGAGAGTACATTCTGTCGCAGGCATCCTGACGCACTTATTCACTCACTCTGTGGCTACCCATCAGTAGCACCATTCAGAGTTGATGGCCAATTATAAAGCGTGAACGAGTCTATTTGTAGGTAGGTCCCCATGGTCGGACGTATGATGCGGTGACTCGAGGTCAAATGATCTCGCTGGGTTCTTCTACTTTATCCTGTTTACTGTTACAATCCATTTCATGCTTTTTTTTTTAGTTTAACTAATGTGTCTTTTGTGGGTAAGTCTTAGTCCCTTTAATACATATACCATCTCACCGATCTTCTAGTGATCGTGCCCTCCTCCCAGTACGATATATTTTATTCGGAAACTTTTAAATAAGTTTTTCTCACCTGGGAAAATCGTTTTCCTTTTGGTACTTTTTCGGTTTTACGTATTTTTGAATGTTTGTGAATTAATTTGACAAACACGGATCTCACTTTTGTAGCAAACATGGTTTCTGCCGGTGAGCCAGTTAATGGTGTATTCGGGTTCGGCGCTATGCGATAAACTTGTAAAAACTGCTGTAATGCTATATCGGTAGATTTCCTTGAGGGTTTTAAAATGCTCTTTTAAAATTTGCTTCTCTAATGTTTTTTTTTTTTTTTGAATTACTACTCTTTCGCTGTATAATAAGACATTGTCACTTTGTGAGTAGATGTCCGACATTCTATCATGTTTTGTTGCGATTTTACGTTTATCTCGAAAATAAAATCATCTTCTAGAGTGTCATTTTTGATTTCCGACAATGTTACAGGTCGATCTCGGACGGTATTCGCTATTATTGTTTTTATTTCACAGTCTGAAAGAAAATCTGCAATAATCGAGTCTTCAACTGCTTGACTTTGATTAGCGATTAGTCTGGATAGATCATCTGCATGGCCAGTTTTATTAGCTGGTAACTAATCTAATTTAAAATTATAGTTGAGAGGGATGGTACCCCATCTCAAATGTCTACTTGCCGTATAAGCCGTTAATAATGATTAAGATCGGTCTTTAAATTGAAAAGTTTTAGGTATCTCTAAAATTCTGTTACAGCAAAAATGATACTGAGTGCTTCATTTTTCAATTTGGCTGTCCGCTTCTTCTGTGGCTAGCAAGGTTCTTGATGCGAGTGCTATGGGTTTCTTTGCACCATCTACCATAAGATGTAGGATACATGCCCCGATAATTTACGAGCTAGCATCGCAGGCTACAAATATATCTAATTGGGTGTTGAAGTGAGTCAGAAATTCTTCTGATGTTAATATAGTTTTATATTTTTTCAAAAGCTGAATGACACTCAGTTGTCCAGTTCCAATTTTTTATTTTTAACAATTCATTCAGTGGAGCGCGTAGCTCGTACATGTTTTTTATGAAGACTTGGTAATAGTTGGCAAGTCCAAGGAAACTTTAGTGCTTGTTGCCTTTTTTGGAGAAGGCATATTTTTGATCGCTTTTGTCCGCTGTGGGTCAGACCGTCTTCCATTCTTGTCAACGATATGCCCGAGATACCTTATTTCATTCATATAAAAATTACATTCCGTTTCTTTTATCTTGAAGCCGAAATCCTGTATTCTCTCAAAAATCTTGTGAATATGTTTGCTCCTCGGTAGATTTGCTTGCTATTACAATGTCATTCAGGTAGGCACACGCAAAGTCAAGACCGCCCAGCATGGTATCCACAACCTGCTGGAATATTGCAGATGCAACCTTGACCCAGAATGCCAATCTATCAAACTTGTATAAAACCCTGTGGGTGTTGATGCATAGAAGATATGCGCACTCATCCTCAACAGGGATTTGAAGGTATGCATCGCTTAAGTCCAATTTGTAGAATATTTCCTTACAATTCAGATTATTAAATACCTCCTCCCGTGTTGGGAGGGAGAAACGATAATCTTTTACTGCCACGTTGGGGCCCGTTGAGAAATACGCACAGACGCGAAATTGGTTGGACTTTTATCTTACATATACAGCGAGAGTAGCCCAGTCGTTAAAACACAATTTGGACAGTATACCGGCTCTTTCTAGTGGATCTAATTCTTCGATTATTTTTTCTAATGATGCAAATGGGATATTTCGTTTTCTTTTGGAAACGGGTTGAACGTTTTCTTTCAGCTCGAATCTGGATATTTTCTTAGTCTTTTTTCCTAGCCCCCCCGAAAAAATTCGGGAACTTCTTCTATTTATTAGTCTTTTAGGTCCTCGGCATCCGTTGTCATATTTTCCACCTTTTGGAAAAGAAATTTTGATTTGTTAGTCCCACGACGTAAAACGCTCTATCCAATCAGTTCCAAATAAATTCTCAGAGTTTTCATGGACGAAAACTTTTAGTTTCTTTGTGATATCATTTAGTGTTACAGGTAGCGTTAGCTCACCTTCAAATTTTATTTTGTCTCCTGTTACTGCACAAGCTGTGTTGTTTAACTTTTTCATCGATGTTTTTCTTTCGAGTGTGAAGATCAATAATTGAGACATCCGAGCCAGAATCTAGTTGCAGCTTAACTGTTTTGTTTAGAATGATGACTAGAATGTAATTTTGTATATTCTTTTCAACTTTTTTATTTGATCTAGTTTGTCTGACTCGGCTTCTGTTACTTTTTTTTTTCTACAGCGCGCCCTTTTATGGCCAATTTGGCCACCATTATTACATATCTTGTTTCGGTAGAATCAATCTGCCGCCCAATGTTTTCCACCACAACGCACGCATTGTCTTGCGGGTAAATTGTTGTTTCTGAAAGGGTCGTCTACTTTTAGATTGTGAATGGGCATACTCTTTACTTGCTCTACCTTTTCCAGGGGAGTACTTTTTGGCATGTACTTAATTCTCCTAACTTAGGATATGCTTGATACTTTGTTGTTTTTGGAATCTTTTAAAACAGATTACTCGCTGGCCATCTACAGCCAGTTTTTGCAATGTGTGACCTGGTTCGCTTTCTAGTTTTGATAGATCTCTCCGACTTATCTCAGAGTTGTTTTGCGGAGACTAAACCTTGGGCAAATATTAAGCATTTGAAATCGTCGGATGACAATTCTGACAATCGAAAATCTTCAAAGTGCTTGTTTACAATGGGCGCAAAGTGCCATTTCGCGCATGGACGGGCGTCCCTGCATGAATTTCCGATGGGCAACCCCGAGGCCACATTATGCTGCAGGCGGCGCCATTCACCATCCTTCACCTGCTGCAATTAATGACCATCTGACCCTACTCTTGACCTCTCTGTATCCACAACAAAAACCACCATGAAATTAAACAAACAAACAGCAAGTCTAAACCAGCTAGTCATAAATCGCCCAAACCGATCTGCGTTTCTTTCACAAACACACGAGGTATTCGCAGTAACTTTAATAGTGTAGAACCCAACCCTCATTCTCGGTATCCTTACCCGCCTATCACCAACCCTCTGACATTTCCTATATTTAACCATTCTCGGTATCCCTACCCGCCTATCACCCACCCTCTGACATTTCCTATATTTAATCATCCTTTCTCCACTCTGTGTAGCCCCCTGCGCAGTAGTGGCAGTGACATGCCTTGCTCGGGGTGAAACGCTTATAAAAAAAAATATAAGATAATACACGTCATCACGTTTGGACAAGTTAAAACACTTCCATCCTTTGTGCAATAGTGTTGTATTAGAGCTAAATAACTCAGACAAAATATGTATTGCTTCATCGAACCCTAATTCACATGATTTCTTTGGAAGCATCTAATAGACGAACTTACTATGTCCCACTTCCCAACTTTCTCAAAAGTTTGTGAACCTTTTTAGCGTTCGACCAAAACTCACAATCTACCAGAAAGAAATATTCAGATCTTCTATAAAAAGCTTTAAATGATTTACCTTGGACAGGAAGATAATTGAATGTCTCCATAGAATTCCAAATTGTGTTGTGGGAAAATGCGGTGTTGTTTTCACTAAATTCCTTTTTACATAATGTATTTGAAGTAATACTTGTTGTTTTTAAAATTCAAAGAAAAGCTATTGCTATTGTTATTGTTCTTTTTGCTGTAGGAGCAATTTTTTCCAACATTTTTCTGCTATAGTATACGTTCCTCAATATTCTGTTAATGATCAAGTAGTGTCTTCATCATCTGAACAATAATTGCTTTAAAGTCATCCATAATATCTTCAAATATGTGTTTAAAAAACGGTATTTAGATATTTTTTTCAAGTTGGGGGAAAGAAAATGAAAAGTAATTACTTTCGATAATATTTCTCAGCTCTGGCTGGTGATAACAAATAGAGTCTGGGTGCTTCTATATTTTATTTTTTCTAAGAAAGAGAAATAAAAATTTGCATAATTAACCACTCTGCAAAACAAAAAATATATTTTTCTTCCTTTTCGTCTGAGTGGTCGAAGAAAGCAAAGAACAATGAAATGCTTTTGATTAAAGCAACAAAGTAAAAAAAACATTACTTAGAGTTTTCACGAGTTTACAGTTTCAGTATACAAATAGATAACATTTTAGAGTTGTGGGTTTAAAAAATGGACTGAGATATTATTTTTTCTATGCTTTTCTCTTCTTCCTTATTTGTCCGATGTCCGAATCTGTGTCTTTTTATCGTATTTACGTTGCCTGTTTATTCGGTTGTTAAGTTTTTTGTGAAAATTTTAGATTTCCGTTGTCCGTTGATTTTATATGATTTCTACGTTTCCTTAGTCAGATGGTGTGTGTGTTACAAGCACATGATGTTAGGGCTTCTCTTTGGTTCGAACTTCTTTGTCGCTAGACTGTAGGTTAACACATTGGGATCTTTAGACGTTAGTGTTATGGCGTAACCATTTTTGTGGAATTTTTTAGATAAAGGTTTCTCTTTGTGGTTCGAATATTCTTCGTCGCCAGTGTTATGGTGTAACCTTTTCTGTGGAATTGTTTTGGTAGAGATTTTTCTTTGCGGTTCGAATATTTTCGTCGTCAGTCTTATGGCTTAAAATCCATGGAAAGATAACACGGAATCAGATATAATGTTGAATGGTATATTCTCGGGAAACATAGTCCAAATGTAAACGTGGCCTGGAGAGTAATTTCTCTTGCAGGCGTCCTGACGCACTCATTCACTCATTCTGTGGCTACTCCTCAGTGACACCACTCAGAGTTGGTAGCTATAAGTTATGGACGTGTTCATTTGTAGGTAGGTCCCCACAATACTTTTGAAAAATAAATCAATTGACTTTTGTTTAAAGAAATATTTTACAACGGAAACCTTCATTCAATTTGAGCAACGTCGATTCACTTTCAAACACACTGATATTGGAAGGTAAGATATGTAATATAGTTTTATTATTTTTTGGCTCCGTTTAAGACTTGTCAGAACAATTGACGGCCACCACAATGTTCTTAGTGGTCGCATGTTCGAATCCAGCCAAATGAAACATATTTTGGTAGTAAAACTTCTCAAAAATATTCAAGCCGGTAGATATATATATATATCACTATACTGTTTGCTTAAAAACAGTGTATGTTCTGAAATAAGAGTACCTATCAAAATAATGTTCAATAGTAGAAAGAAACTCGTGGAGAGCGTGGCAGCAGAGAGTCCTCAGAAGAGAAGCCCCCGTCAAGCAAGTGTTTCGGCCCTAATCTCCTGACACTCTAGGGGGTTGGGCCACACCCGGTTCATGATTCCGGATGTCCCTCTGCTGCCCTTTTTCTTTTTTTTCTTTTTTGGGACAAGCCACGGATAGGATCCGTGACCTTCTGGATATGCTCATTTTCATTCAAAGGCTCCCGCACTAACCACTTCAAACAAATATATTATAATAGGTTGTTTTTTAATCCATTTTGTAAATATCTGTAAGTTTACTAACAGATTTAATATGTCAAAAATTAATAATTCCTAGGCGAGAGCGGGAAATAGCTCTTCTGAAAATGACATTTTGTCTTGCCTAAATTCTACGAAATATTTTGTTATTACCTAAAAATAGTCATGCAGGTGCTGAGAAGCTATAACTTCTTTGATAATTACAGTGCCGATGATCACTGACTTTAAGAATCACATCAACCTCATTTGATAGCACAAATTTTATTTTTTTCGAATCATCTTGGACCACTGAACCTAACACAAAGACGAAAACAGAAAAAAACATACAAATAAATGCACACACTTGTATATGTTTATATACAAATGGATAATATTATTTAAAAGAATTTAAATTATTAGCGGACATGATAATTCAAAATTAAAAATGGACCATGTGATTTCGCAGGGACCAATATGTTTTAATGTGATCAGATTTTTTAAAAATTTTTATTACGCTATTCAGATAATCATGGCTGATTTTATAATAGATGTACTAATTACATACTAATAAATTTTCTTTATAGCTGCAAAAAAGCATTATACATTTCTAATGAATCGTGTGCTCGCTTTGTTATATTGATATAATATGTTTCAAAATATAAGTGTAAAAATAAAACCCAAATATTGAACATAAAAAGAAGAGATGTTTTTAACTTTCCTTTTTATTCATTAGTTAAGTCTTGCTCAATATTTTCGCTCGCAAAGCTACCGCCAATAGCATGGTGTAAAGAATCAAATTGCACACGGATGATACGACTCCGTTTTCTGAAGTTCCGTATTGGTGATAAGAGATTATAATCCACAATAGACACTGAATAATCTAGTAAAATAACATCGAGATCTAAGCGTCACATAAATATCTGGGAGTTATACTTGCAATATATTCGGTGCTTCATCAATAGAATTTTAATGATTAATTTCTTCATCGATTCCTGATTTGTGTTGAGAAATGGATTAGTATTAGGACAAACATAAATGATCGGCTTAGTCGTATGACCATGATGAAGCATTCAAGAAGTGTTTACTTCTTCATGTGCTGTCTCCCATTACGACGCAGGCAATCATGAACATCTGTTTACACTTGTCCCTTCTCGATCTAAAAAAATTTTCATCATGGTATTTCTCCCAAAACCCACTGCGCTATCAATTTGTCAAACCAATAAAATATTTCTCACGGTGTTTTCCTCAGTCTCCCTTTCCCTCTATCCGTCCTGTGAATATTAAATTTTCCAATGCCTCTTTCCTAATTATGAGTCCCTGAACACTCAGCGGTCTCTTTCTGATGCAAAGTAAGATGTTTCTTCCCGTTTGCATTTCTCCGGCAACTTGTCAATACTCAGATGATCGGTTCATGATATGCTCATCATCACGTCATAAAAATCATTTTTATATGTCAATGAAACTGATGATTAATTACAAGCTTTATTTTATTAAGAAGAAAATAATCTGAAATGAAACTTAAAATTTGTAACAATATAAGTACCCCGTTGTTGTGCTGGTAATATCGGCTCGGAACGAGAAATGGGGAAAGCCGAGTTTGAGTTCCAGTTGAATTAGCCTCTTTCATACGAAAACCTTTTGGGAAACGTATTAGTTTGTCGCTTCTTTATTTAGCTATAGGTTATATAACAGAACATGTAGAGTTCTATAGTCCTAGATTGCAATCATTCTACCACAGAAAATAATAGAAACATACATTTTCTGCGCTGACAGTCATGTTTGATTTGACAGCCTAAGAGTGTATCAGCTATGATATTTAACGGACTGATATATACACCACATATATACACATACGCCATTATTTCTCGTGATTTGTCACTTGTCACTACAGACGGTCATTAAATGTGTATGAATCGGACGTATAAGACGTATAATAATCATTGCTAAAAATAATTGTAAACAAAATGCAAAAATATCGCATGCTAGTAAAATAATACGAAAAACACACTGTAAGTTCGAATATAATTTAAGGAAAAGATATGCATTGAAACAGCTTTCGACAAAAAGATATATTAGAATATTACAACTGTGTATAAAATAATTAAGTTTTGTGTATCGAGGCAGCAGAAAATTTTCTAAACATATATTGTTAAGTATAAAAGTCAATGAACGTCGATCATGTTTACTCATGAGCCGTACTAAACATCGTATTTTGGCTTTAATTTCAGGTGAAATAAAAACAAAAATTCTCGAACATTTGGATATTTTTTGTTATGTTGGTTCTAAGCTTTCGGCTAACATGAGCCATCTTCAGAGAAGTTACAGGGACATTAACATAAAAACATCATTATCAAAGATTATTATATTTTGTGTTGACATAAAATCTTGCTAAGCATCGTTATCGTGACAAATATCTATTCTCGCTATGGGCACGTGAGTGTCTGTATATGATATTTTCTGGATGATTTTGAATAGTATATATATATATCGGGTTTTGGAACTTCTGACCAGTCTAATGCAGAGTAAGATAAGAATTTCTAAGCAAGTTTATGCAGAATGACGCCGTTTAGCTAACCTTGAAACTTGATGCGCAAGCACAGTAATTTATAAAGTCGTTGGTCACATTTTCTAACCGTGCTTTTAAGGGAAATTTATATCTTTGTAACACACCACATCGATTCCAACAGTGACTATGGCTTTTGCTGAAGATGCTGGCCAAGCGCCAATTTTTATCATTAACGACAACTGCCATATTAATCAGACCTAGCCTTTTGCCTCTTTTGCTTATTTAAATATCATATCTCACTTTCAAAGAAAAATTCTTAAGATGTTTATGAAATCCAAGAGAATGCAACGAGGTAACTGCAATGAGGTAAAAAGAAAAGAATTCTACGAATGCTTACTTGAGCGGAAACGTCACTGTTTAAAGCATGTTTCTACAAACGTCTTCCACTTTAAATGAGATTAAATGCCGAAGTGCTATGTGTTGTAGTTTTCTTTTTATAAGAGTAGTACATATATTTTTTATCCATGCATAGCAGTATTTTGTCTGGAAATATCAACTGCCTAATATATAAGGTGTTTTTGAAAGGTTACATTAGACAATAAAATAGACTTGACAAAATGATATTTTCTGGATGATTTTGAATAGTATATATATATATATCGGGTTTTGGAACTTCCGACCAGTCAAATGTAGAAATTAATAAGAATTCCTAAGCAAATTTATGCAGAATGACGCATTTCTCACAGGAAAAGCAGAAAGGAGAAATAATAATAACTCTATTTCTATATTTGAGGATTATTACTGAGATCTTACAAAGAATGATTTTGAATTTAATATTTTTTATAGATAAAAGTCTCATGCTAACAGAAAAAAAACTAATGAATGATAGATTTTTTTTGACTTTAACTAACTACTTCATACGTTTTTCACATTTATTCTAAAAGCCCTGATCAGAAACTAGATCTGCGCGAATATTTAAATACTAACTCTGTGCTAGTTGATTGGTTTAATACTTTACATAACAAAATACCTATAATTGATTAATTTTCCAATATCGCAGAAGAATAATAAGTGGGATGTGCGTTGTGGTTCAGTGGATATCGACTAAGAACTACAAATCGGGGAAGAGAGTTCGAATTCCAGTTGAATTCCCTGCATTCACTTACGAACAAATATTCTTGGGAAAGGTAATAATCCGTCCCTTCCCTTTAGTTATGGGTTAAATAACAGGATAGACTGGGTTCTATAGTATTGGCTGGCGACGAGTCTACTTACAAAAAAGCAAAGTTAACCTACTGCGAGATAATCTTCTGTCCAGTCAGTCATGTTTCTTACGAGACATGATCGCCCAAGCTTGTATCACGTATGGCACTTAACTGACTGATATAGAAATGAATACTGGATAATCTTTTCATTGATGAAAAGACTTGAAGCAAGAGAAACAAAAATAAGAGTACTGTTGTTCAATGTTAGTCCTATATGGCAGTGAATGCTAGACAATCACCGCACAAATGAAAAAGAAACTTGAAACAACAGAAATGTGTTTCTTCAAAAGGATACCATGGATCAAACATATGAACAACGGTTTTAGAGACACTATTAACAAAAATGCCAGTTACTTAACACAATAGAGAGAGAGAGAGAGAGAGAGAAAGAGAGAGAGTTGAAATTTCAAGGTTACATGATAAAGAAATATCATAATATAGTGAGAGTAGCCCTGTGTCAAACGTAACCGAAGACACTACATTTGAAAGAATCATAAGTTTAAGCAAAAGATAAAAGGGTAGCGTTTGTATTAATAACTGGTAACTTATTCTACGAGTATGATATGAATTTTGTTTTGTTTTTTAAATAACATTTACGAGCGAATGTTCTGCATAATTTTTTTAATGTGTGTTTAAGAGTTCAGTCTTCGTAAAGTCAGACGAACCAGCTTTGTGTAAAAAAGACAAATCATGATGTATCTATCTATGGTACAATCTAAGTAAACGAACGGAAATGGTATTTTTGTTTCTCGTTTTTTTTTGACTGCTAACATGTAATGAGGAAAGGGAGAATCAATTAGTGCGGTGCAAAAAAGAGAGTGCGAAAATGTACTTCATCTGAACTTAGCGTGAGTCAAACGAATAGTAGGTCTCAGTAACTTTTTTTTATTGTTGTCCGTAAATGAGGATCATAGAGAATCAATGAATGCAACGCGAAAGAGGAGATGAGAGTGCAAGAAAAAACACAACCATTGTCTCTCAGCTTTGAAATGTAAAAATCACACTCATGAATATGCTTGTGAAGAAGAGGATAGGATCAAATTTAAGATTTTTCCTAACTTCTGATTGGCTAATAACTATAAGGTTGTATTCATTTTATTTTTGCAGACCTCAGTATATTTTAAAATTTAGGGAAACAACTGTTTTAAGAAAATATTATTGGTGACTGTAAAAATTTATACGCATTTTTATTGTCTCATGAAAAGGTAAAGATGTTGGTAAGATCGAATGTTTTGTGCAATCAAATCTTACAGACTCTGAGAGTATGTTTTAATATCACAACACTAGAGAATTTGAAAGCAACAACAACTGTAATGGTTTAAAAATGTACGTCTTAAAGAAAATAATGATATGATATAACTGGTGTCTTTCCACACTACGTCAAACAAAATAATAGGTAGGAAGCTGCCATCAATAGTAGAAAGATTGTTAAGAGCAAACAAACTAGAGAAACGTATTTTCTAGATATTGTTTTAAAGATATATTTTCTAGATATTGTTTTAAAAGTTTGAACATATAGTCGTTTTTGCTCAGAAAAAGAATTGCAAGAAATTCTTTATAAAGAAACAAATAATATTATAAATACCATTACATTGTATATTGTGTTTGCTCCAAAGGTAAAAAGAAAGAAATGAAATGACAATATGGATTTTTTTAATACATTTTTTCTTCGAAGGTGCAGCAATCTTGAAGTGTTCACAGTCAGTAAAACTGTTTTCGTATTAGACACAGGTAAAAAACAGTCGGAATGAGTTTTTGTCTGTCGTCGACGATAAAAGGCACCAGAAAAAGATTATTTGATAGGAAACGAAATTATGCATACAAAATAAAAAAAATATATTCTTCAGCCTAAAGAATACTTTTTTATTGAACAAGACTATATATCAAACTTCGTAATTAAAGGTTCCCGACAGACACAGACACACACTGTGAATGTATCATTTTATAACATTTTACAAAACGGTTTTCGCTCCAACATCGAAGTGAAACGAATTCTAACAAAGAAATAGTAAACACAAGACGATCTCCACATGAGTCGCTATCCCAGACATGTTACTTTTAAAAGAATTTGGATAGACAAGTAGAGGTGCGTGAGGAAATAAAAAAATATAAGACTTTTATAAATTGAATAGAAAAAGACTGATAGTAGAAAATCGAAGAGAAATGACAAGGATATATATATATATATATATATATATATATATATATATATATATATATATATATATATATATGAGTGTGTGCGTGTGTGTGTGAGAGAGAGAGAGAGAAAGAGATTGTGTGTGTGTGTGTGAGAGAAAGTGAGTGTGCGTTTGTGTGTGAAGAGATAGAGAGAGAGAGTGTGTGTGTGTGTGCATGTGTGTGTGTGCATTAACTCCTAAAAAAAGAAAGAACTGTTGGAAATTTGGGAATTCTCAATAAAAATTTGATTCAATCAATATTGACACAGGTATTGAATAAAAGATGCCTAGAAGAAGGTTTGCTGCGCAATATGATAACATATACATTAATATATATATTATGTATTAATCATTATGATTGTTATATAATGTATAATGTTCATGTGTTCTTATGATGTTTTTCATTTTAGAAATCAAATTATATTCATTTACAAGTAAAACAAAATCAATTCTTGATAATGACTAAAAGTGTAGTCGACGCACTCGAAAATACAAATATCTTTTTAAAATTTTTAGATAATTGTAATTTTGAAAAGAACAAAATCGTAAAGATAAAGGAAAAATTATATAAAATACATAATTATAATACGTTTTCTGTCATTTTAATGAAACCTGCTTAAGTGATGTTTGCAGTAAATCCCGGCGTTTCTCGGGTGTATTGAAAGCTTTAAAACTGATCTATGGTCCTGGAGCTCAGACTCGTTGGACGTTGGCGCAAAAGACTAAAAAGCCATAGTTGCTTCCAGTTAAAACGAGACCATAGACTGAAAGAAAAATGAATGGCTGTAAGTCAAATTTTGATTGCTTGGTATCAGTATCAAATCATGTTTTTTCGTTGTAAACTGAATTTTCAAGGGTAAATAAGTCCTATGAGTAAATGGTATCATGGCTGGGACTAAGAACTACAATTATACCTGCTGAGGGCCAAATCCGAAGTAAAAACTAAAATAAAAGGGCACACACACAAACATCTTGCTTTTATATATGTGTGTGTGTGTGTGTGTGTGTGTGTGTGTGTGTGTGTGCGCACGCGTGTGTGTGTGTGTGTTTATTAGCGATTTTTTGCACTATTGTAAAAACTGCAACCTTGAAACTTCTGAATATCGTTTTTTATATATGAGTGTATCAAATTTGATTAAAATTGGACCACTCTTTCTATAACCCGATTTTTCGTTATCGATATTTATCAGGGATACCTCAACACAAAACCTAGCAAAGAGCATACGCAGACGCTTTTAGTACAACTGTGTAAATTTTCAAGAAAATCGGTTCAGCTATTTCGGAGTCTATAGATAATGAACACACACACACACACACACACACACAAAGTTCCATTTATAAATACCGTTTATATATATAAAGGAAAGCAGGTAAGTAAATAAAAAAAAACTTTTCTTCCATTTTTTACCTTATTTCCTTGTCAACCACTATTTTCAACTTTTTTTACATTATTCCCTTCTTTTCATTCTTCCCCTTACCATTTCTTTGAGCCAGACAAGGCTAAATTTCAACTTTCAAATCTTTTTTTTTAATCATTTCAACCCGAGCAAGGCAGAAATGCCACTGATGTGCGGGGGGCTACATAACTGTAAAAAAATTAATTAGAAGAGAGTGAGGAGTACAAACCAGTTAGAAAAGAGCAAGAGAAAGATGAGAATGCAGATGTGATGACAGTTACATAGGTGGATGGAAAGGGAAGGATATACGGGGTGGAGAGCGAACTAGAATCCAGTGGTTAATAGATGAGTATTGAAATTGCATTTAAATTCTTGGAGGTTGTAGCTATCAGGAAAGCAAGTATATGGGAGAGAGTTCCACAGGCGAGAAGTGCGAGAGAAGAAGCTGCAGGAGTAGAATTGGCGTCTGTATTTGGCTAACCTAATTGTGAATGGGTGGGACGCAGTTGCCAATCTGGTTGCACGAGTAAACACCTGTTAAGGAGGCACAAGTGACTTAAGTTCGTTGGAGCAGAAGCCATGAAAGTATTTACAGAACAGACAAAGGAGTCCACATTTCGTCGGTGGGAAATGGCTGCAGTCGAGCCGCCAATTCAGTACCTATCACATTACGGAATCTCCTTTGGAGCCTGTCGAGAACACTGAGGTGAACGGCAGGGGCGCCTGACCATAAATGGCAGCAGTACTCCATGCACGGACGGATGGTTGACTTGTATATATGCAGGATGGATTCAGGCGGAAAAAAACATCCTGGATTGACATAATGACCCGACCTTCTTAGCAGTGGATTTAGCTATGGATTCGATATAGTGGTTCCATTTGAGGTCTGAAGAGAGGGTAAGGCCGAGGAGGCGCAGTGTATTGCTCTCAGGGAGAATCGCTTGGTCCATGCTTATGGAAGGCAGGAGTGGTTGCCTGTGATTGTTGACAGCTTGATCTTAGACGAATTGAAGTTGACAAGCCACTTCTTGCCCCAATTTACCACAGAGTGTAGATCCTGTTCAAGGTCAGCAGCGAGATTATGTCTATCTGGGCCCGACAGGTTTCTTACTGGTGCAGGAGTCTATTGTGGTGTCATCTGCGCAGATGCCTACATGGCCCTTGATCTCATCTGGGAGGTCGTTGATGAAAATAAGGAAGAGCGTCGGGCCCAGGATAGAACCCTGTGGGACACCAGCATTCGTGCTGTAGGATGAAGAGGCATGCCCATTCAAAATGACCTTCATTTTGCGGTTATTTAAAAAAGATTGGATTAGGTCAAGCAGGCGACCGGTAATACCGTAACCCCGTATCTTGCATAGAAGGCCAGAGTGCCAAACCCTGTTAAAAGCCTTGGAGATGTCCAGAGAAACCGAACGAACCTCGTCAGACTCATCAAGAGTCTGGAGCACGTACTCCGTTACGGTTGTTAGCAAGTAGGCCGTGGACCTGGCAAAGCGGAAGACATATTGCCTGTCAGAGAAGAGTTTGTGGGTAGTAAGATGTTGAACTCTACTCAGTTTAGGAGTAGGTGTTTTCAAAAATTCTAAAAATAAAAATACACATAGATTTCTCTTCGCTTTACTTTTCCTTGATGAATATTTTTTTTTAACTTCCGCCGGTAAAATATATTTATTCATTTTGTCATTTGGTTTTTGTATTAAAAAAATGTTGCTTTTGATACGCGAATTTTTTCTTAGAAATATGTCGGAGAAATGTCCATACAAAGAATTTGAGCATCAGAGTCTGTTTTATTTTATATATATATATATATGGATAAAGAGATTTGGATAAATAGATATGGAATAAATAAAATACCGTAACCAAAAAAGTATTATTAACGTGTTTAATGCAAAGCAGAGCAAATAATATTGATAAGAATTTATGAAGATAAATATGTTATAATATCAGTACAAATTAGCAATTTTATCAAAAATTAGACGTTGACATAATTTTCCAGAATATTTCTTTAGTTTCTTTAATTAATTTTCCGTGATTTTTTCGTATTTGCTTAAATTGTAAAAAATTAGTGGTTGTATGCTGTTTGTTGAATTCTTTCAGAGTTGCTTTTCTAAGCCTGTTGGGGTGTTTACATTTATCACGGAACCATGTTCTTTTGCGTTTCATTGAAATTCATATTTTTACTATGGAGATTAGGATTTCCGTGAATTTATTGAAGTCAGCGGTATTCTTTATTATCAATTAATGTTTCTAAGGTTCTTCTTTTATTGTTTGTGTCCTTGCAACTCCATATGGTATTGTAACAGTTAACTTCACCTAGTATCATAAAAGCTGCAAAGCGTTGCCTTATGATGTCATGAATTTCTGATTCATTTACTGGTTCATTCGGTAGGATATATACTGGTCAGGGGTTTATTGGATTTGTAAGGTCATTTTAACAGCAGTTGACTGTAAATACCTTGTCTAACATTTGTTTTTACATGGAGATACATCATTTCTAAATATGATGAAATCTACTGCCATGTGTGGAGTTCTATTGATGGTATTCTTTAATATGCAGGCAGTCATTTTGATTAAGGAATATTTCCAGAAGTCAATATTTCAACGACAGGTACGTTATTTGCAGAAGCATTTTATTTATGGTTGCGTTTATTACGTAGCAGTTTCATTAGATTAATATATACACAATTGCTAAATATTTTCAGGATTTATATATATGGATTATATCATTGTGCAAATGAACTTAAACAAAAAGAATGATGACTTCTTGGCTCTTTAACACTTTCCTGATTACTTATGCATTCTCTCTTGGTCCTGTTTTTCTCTTCCGACCGCAGTTTCCTTTATGTTTTTGAGTGATTGATCCAGTTCGTTTCCTCGACTTGATGACATGACTCGCAGTTGAACGGCTGACACCAACAATATACGCGATCTCTCGATTGCCAGTGCTTTCGTGCGGGTTTACAATTTTTGTAAGTTTTTTTTTTAGAGTAACGTCTATCAAAGTCAATGGTCGTATGGCAAACAATCAATATTGGGAAGAAATATTATCAGGGCGGGATAATTATCTGATGCAATCACGGTTGATGTAATATATTTCAAGTCTAAACAAATGAATCATACACACCAAAAACAGATTTATGTTTCTACACACCACTACAATAAGCTAATCTAAGGAAAAACATAGATATCGATTACATTTTGTCAATTCTACGAGTCATAAACTAACCGTATTTTAAAAGCAACGAAACTTAAGCAGTTATTTAAATTAATTTGCACAACAATGTATATGTTTCTAAACAATCAACCCACCAACAAAAGGAAATATCATCCAAAGGATTCGAATAGAGACATATTCATAATCTCAAACTGGGCTAATAATTACCTTCTGCGTCCGGAGGTGTTTATTATCTCTCAGTTGCGTCTCTTTCTTCGAGTAGAATGCGACTCTGTTGTATTTCTGTCCGAGGACAGGCATTCAACTGATAAATTTATATTGAGAGATGCCGGTCCCGAGTAAAAGTGTCCTGAAACCATTTTTGTAAAGGTGTAGAAAAATTGTCAACACCGAGAGAATTTGAGGATTTAAGTCTCTTGACCGTTCTCACGCGTTCGGAACCTTCACATTAAACCCTGAACTGGTGTTGCATCTTGATCTAGTAGGGGAGCTGGTAAATATCCTTATACTAGGCTATTTCTAAGGTCCTTATTTTAGGCGTACTGGAATATAAATGTCGACCCGAAAGTGATATAAGAATACGTAAAATAATGATGTTCTTCACAGATGTAAAATCTTTTGCAATACTTTCCATTTTTCCACAAATGCATGAAGATTTCAATTGAAAACACGTATTGCATTCTGTCTACAAGCAATGTAAAAACCAGAACTGACTTTTTAAAATAGCATATCTGTAACATCTGCAAAGTGGCTTGGAAAAAAAAACGTTTGTGTTTTAAGATCAGCAAAACCTTCGTCGAATGTATAATAACTGACGAAATATGAAGCATATGGAGTAAATTAATGGGAAGTATCTTTCAAATCATTACGATACTTATGTTTACATGTCAAAGGCTTCATCCTCTAGGAAATATTTAAAAGGTGCATCCGGATTTAAAGCAAGAGCATTTTCGTTAGCGGTGTTTATTATCCTGTCTGAACTTTGACCATTAGATTGTAAAGAAATACATGGACTAGAGTTTATACTTGATGATGGCAACAGGAATATATTATCATTTATGATCTCACAAAAAAGTTCTATGATCTGAAACGAGGCTGTTAAAGCAATGAATAAAAATAGCAGCGTTCGTGCTAACAGCATAAAAAATCTATCAAAGTCAGGACTACAAAATAAACGATTATTTTCAGAGTGATGATATGTTTATTTTTAATATAACCTTATATGAAGAGATAAAATGCTATAAAGAAGAAAAATAGCATCTTATGTAAAGAGAACGAATGGGCATTGCAGTGCTGGGATATCGACACGGAACAACAAATCGGGGTGCTGAGTTCGAATTCCAGTTGAATTTCTTGCATTCACTTATGCACAAATACCCTTGGGAAAGGTATTAATCCGTCTCTTCCCTCCAGTATTATGTTTTATAATAGAACGGATTTGGTTTTATAGCCTTGGCTGGCAACCAGTCTACCGCAGAAATTATTGGCAACCTACTGCGAGATAATCTTCTGCCCATTCAGTCATGTCTCTCCAAGACATAATAGCTCAAAGCGTGTATCACGTATGGCACTTAACTGACTGATATGAAGAGACTTAACGTGAATGATTATTATATAGCATTGTAATATTTTAAAATTTGTCAGATTGTATGATTTTATCTGATGTTTTGATTTCTTTTACAATAGACTCAAATGAAGTTTAGAAATTGTTTTTCTGAATGTGAAAATTAATGTTGTTAATGATTTGAAACAAATCATTTGCACACCTTAAAAAATTTTTCAATACTAGGTGCCATCATATTAGTTGAATGTAATGTAGCAAGAGGTAATTATAAGTTAGAATATTTGTGTGTGTAGACAATGAATATTGAAACGCTATAGTGTAGCAATATATTGTATTGACAATAGGAAATGAAGTGTCAATTGTATCAGTTCAAACAATAATGGAGCATACAAATTGGCAATGTACGAGAATGAAATTATGACAAACAAATATTTGTCTTAAAATGTGTGGATAATATAAAAACACAATTTTAATGTAAGAAATTAAAAGCAAGGCTATGAAGATAATTACTGGATTTTATATTCAGTGAAAGCAAGAGCGAACCGCAATATAACCGATAATAAAAGGTTAGGTGTAAATTGGATATAATTAAATAAAAGTGGTAGGAATATAGATTATAGCATAACATAAAAATTTTGAGATATTTTTTTTATACATTTCAGAGTGTGAATGATTGCACTACACCCATAATTTTTCTAAGATATACTGACATCCCTACCCGATATACTTAACGACCATGATGGATCTTAGGTTTTGAATTTTCATATTTTCTATTTTTGTATATATTTAAAATTTACTTATCAATATATATATATATATATATATATATATATAGAGAGAGAGAGAGAGAGAGAGAGTGAGAGAGACAAGTATGGGTAGAATAATATTCCTTGTCCAAATAAACACTATTTTTAAAAAAGTGCTCAATACAAAATAGAGCTAATAGTATTTATTCAGAAATTATAGCATGGATAAGTTATAATATCACTGCAATAGTAGCTATTTTGTTTCGACACTTCTTTATTGTCAAGTGATGTGATTTATTTTAAATTTAATTGTTTTAAAAGATTAAAAACAAGCAAAACGTTTTATTCAGGAAGGTTAGCAAATTAATTACGGACAAATTATGTATTATTGACCGTGTTATTAAGTTACAAAAAAAGAAGCATAGGTTTTATTAAAGGACCATAATCTAAATTTTAGGGCAAAACTATCTACACAAAATCAGCAAAGCCGTTTTCGAAAGGATCAAACCGATTTAATTAATGCACCATCGGACTCTTTCAATGGATTAATGCCACAGATGTCATCAACTGGTTTAAGACCATACAAAATAAAGGTAATTGTACCTTCATACAATTTGACATTATGGAATTTTATCCATCCATTTCGAAGGACCTCTTTACCTTGGCTTTGGAATTCGCTAAGGTGTACTCTGATATTTCTACTAGCGAAATGGATATTATACTAAAATATAGAAGTTCGGTTCTGATTTATAATGATGAACAATGGCCTAAAAAGACTTCTGATGAATATTTTGACATTGAGATGTGTTCACTAGATTCGGCTGAAGGCCTCTGAGATTATTTATTCTCCACAATTATAAGGAGGATATAAATACTGATAGTATAGGCCTATATAAAGATGATGGTTTACTGATTGTTAGAGATTCCATTAGGGTATATCGTATGAGGAAGATAATACACAGAGAATTGAAGAGTTTAGGGCTTAAGGTAGAAATTACCACCAACATTAAACAAGTAGACTTTTTAGATGTTACTCTGGACCTTAATAATAATTCTTTCCAAACTTACATGAAGGCTAACTCCAATCCAATATACATTAATTCTAATTCTAACCACCCCCATCAGTCATTAAACATATACCATCATCTATTGAATCTAAACTCAGCAACATTTCATCTAGTAAAGTAATTATTGATAAGCATAGCAAATTTTATAATTCTGCACTTAGAAACAGCGGTTATAAGGCTGCTGATATCAAATTCAGAAGCCCTAATAACTATGATAATAACAAAAAGAATAGATCTAGAAAAATCATATGGTTTGCCCCTCCCTACAATTTGATGGTTAAAACTAAATCGGGGCATAAATTCTTAAACTTAATCAGCAAACACTTTCCAAAATCTAATCCTCTTAGCAAAATATCCAATAATAATACATTCAATTTAAGTTACAGTTGCACGGATAATCTAGAAAAAAATATTAAAAGACATAATAACAAAGTACTCAACAAGTATTATGATACATTCTAAATTACAATTCTCAAAGATATCGTACCTGGGACAAAGGAACTAATACCAGCGATTGTAATTGTAGAAATGCCCTTTGCATAATAACTGTCTATTTACCACCATAGTTTATCTTTGTACAGTCTCCACAATTGAAAATCCTAATACTATAAAATTTTATATCAGTTCTACTAAAAAATCGTTCAAAAGTCGCTGGTATCAACACACATTGTCTTTCAATAATGGTTCTTATAAATACAGCACTTCATTATCCAAATACTATTGGTCTTTAAAGGAAAAAGACAAAATACCCACTGTTAAATAGAAAATCCTTACAAAAGCCCGAACTTGTAACTCCCTCCGTGCACCTAGCTACCTTTGTCTCAACGAAAAATTAGAAATTATCATATTTAGGAACAAGGTTAAACTGTTAAATCAGAGTAATGAGCTCACAGTTCATTGTAAGCACATTTCAGGATTTACATTAAAATCCGTGGGTTTTAATATTGAAAAATTAGGGAAAATATCTTCAACTTCATTTTTGATGATTGTTTTTATTCGGGATGGGCCTTATGGTAGATCTTTACTGGGTGCGTTGTTCGCCATGTGTTATATTAAGTTTTGTCGTCCGTTCGACCTGATATTGATCGGCGGGTTTATGGTTATATGGTGCTATAATCGACATTGTTTTTCGCGGGTTCGGAGATTTATAAATATTTAAATAATACTTAATAATACGTGGGCCTTGTATATCTCGGTTATTAGTTGGTTGGTTTGACAGTTGGTGCTATGGGGAAGCGTGTTGGGTTTTGGCCGAATGATTTGTATTGGTGTGGGCTCCGTCGTGTATTGGCGTGATAATCGATGTCGGATTAGATGCTTCAGAGCAATTTAGGTTGGCGTCAGGTGTTGGTTTCGGTGCTTGCAAAGTGTTATTGTGTTGATATGTGCCGGATTGTGTACGTGGAGAAGAATCTGTTGGAGTGTCCGAGACGGATGAGGGTACCCATCGGATATAGGCAAATTAATGTGTAAATATTAGTGTTATATATATATATATATATATACACACACACACACACACACACATATATATATGTGTGTGTGTGTGTGTGTGTGTGTGTGTGTATGTGTGTGTGTGTGTATATATATATGTATATGGGTATGTCTGTATATATGTATGTATAAGTGTACATCTGCCCTTTTGTACTAGTAGACATATTGATATTTGCTTTACTTATTGATATGTATGTATATGTATTCACTTACTTGTATATGTGTGTATGTCTTACATGTATATCTGTATGTTTTGTAAGTGTATATGTGTATACATAAATGTGTGTTCGCGTATGTATGTATGCGCGTGTATATATGTATATATTCATACTTGTATGTATGTATATTCAGATGTCCATGTATGCACGTCTATATCTATATATATCTATGTTTGCGTATGTGTGTATATATATATATATATATATATATATATATATATGTATATATATATATGTATATATATACGTATGTATTGGTATGTATGTATATGTGTATATGTGCGTATGTATATATGTATATTTGTTTATGTATATATATATATATATATATATATATATATATATATAGTGTATCGAGTCAGCAAATAACTTTCTAAACATATACTGTTAAATATAAGAGACAATGAATGTTTATGATGTTTAAACATGAGCCGTTCTAAACGTCGTATTTTGGCTTTAATTTCAGTTAAAAATAAAGACAAAAATTCTCCAACATTTGGATAATTTTCTGTTAATTTGGTTCTAATTTTTCGGCTCACAGAGGTTATTAAGACGGTAACACAGTAATCCACAATCACCGACGATTTTATTTTCTGTTGACAAAAAAACTCCGCTAGGCAACGGCAATAGTTACCAAAAATTACAAACGCAGTTCGCAAATTTGCAATGCCGTTCTATGACGTCACACCGCGTGCTAGCAACAGAACCATGTATTCAACATGCAATGTAATGTGTTATGACCTAATTTAAACGTGATTTTTTAGTGTAGGTGGTTTGGATTTAATGTAGATGGCCTCCAATATCTGAAGGATTGTTTTTACTGCGTGTATGAGTAAGGATTGATGTCTTGTTGACTAAAATCTGTCTGATATTACCTACATGTTTATATTTTTCTGATTGAAGTACAATTAAAACAACATCTAAAATATGATTATCGATAAAACATAATGTTCAAACAAATCATTTCAAATTGTCGGTTGTTTATAACTAAGTTTCGTTAATCTTCGTTAATATATATATATATATATATATATATATATATATATATATATATAAAGTGAAAAAAAAACAAAGATATTTGTTTTCTCATCCCGTAAGTGCAAATTTAGTTCATTTTTATGTGTATTTATGTGTGTATTAATATGTAAATAAATCGATGTATATCGATGAATTCAGGTGCGCATACTTCTGGTTATGTGAAAGGAAATATAAAATACAACTGCAATTTCGATTCCCGCAAGAATAAAGAACATTATGTTCGACGCATTTTATTATCGATTATAAATGTTTACTTTGTAAATCCTGCAATATAATACACTTTATGCTTTCTTTCTTTCCACTTGGAGTTGAAACACACCAAACTATTTTTATGTTATGTAGTAAAGTATAGAGATGTTTAGAATGCTTTTGTTAACGTATGGCTTTCTTTTGCCTGAAGAAAATAAATGTAATGTGTCATGCTGAGCCATGGTTGGCGTATTTGGATGAAAGCCTTTCGGCATGGTACACACTGGGATACTAACGTTGTGGATTTTTCTCAAAGTTGACTGAGTCCAAGAAATATATGTGGTTATTTAGTAATCTTTGAAAAGCAGTAAACGAGTAGCCAAGAAAGACTGAAGATTTTGCAAGGAGAGATATTAAATAATTCTGGTTCTGTTTTCATCAAACATAAACACACACACACACACACACACACACACACACACACACACATATATGTATATATATATATATATATATATATTTATACATATGTATAATAATATATATAGTAACGTGAATTAATAAACAAACATAAGAGTGTGCATATGTATAGTATCAGTGTTCAGGTGTTAAAAGACTGTGGTCAATTAAGTATGAAGAGAGCTATAATATATATATATATATATATATATATATATATATATATATATATATATATATATATGTCCGCAGACACATCTCTTTTGCTGTATCACAGCTCATCACTACGGTTAGACTCCGATTGCTTTTTAACCCAGGATTGAAACACAACCGAATTGACCTCAGTCGGCGATTCTACCTCTGGGCTATGGGCGCTCGGTGGAAGAAGTAGACTTTTCAGCGAGTGCGTATAGTATGATATATATATATATATATATATATATATATATATATATATATATATATATATAAGAAAATAAGTATTGTCAATTTTACACTATCTACAATGTGAAGACTGTTGAACAAATCTTTTTTTTTAACTGAAGTTTTTGATCATCTTAACTGTAACTACCAAAACTTTGGGTCAAGTCATCGGATGCACTCCACGCTTTTCTCAACTCGTCCATGTTTCGTCATAATTTGAGACAAAAATCTGACAAATTTTAAAACCAAATTCTTTTACATCAGCTTCTTTCCTCGCATTTTCCGTCTGTGGAATTCCCTTCCGTTTACTTGTTTCCCTGACTGCTACAATCTTCAAGAATTCAAATGTAAAGTCAATAGTTATCTCTTGTTTCACTAACTTTCATTCTTTCTTTCATGCTCCTTTCTCCGTCCACATCATTCTCACCAGTATTCTAAGCCTTTTGTTACGCACTTCCCGATAACCCCTGTAACCTGTCACTCTTTCTCATAACTTTCCTTCTAAGGAACCCCCTGTAAAAAGGTGGGAGTAAAATGCCTTGCTTAGCGCGATATGT
>JBBBDQ010000932.1:602500-692500 GCA_037127315.1 Ascarosepion bandense
TGCATTTTATGCTAAGAAAATATAATTTTAAAAGAACCATAACATTTTCTTTAATAAAATTTCCCATTATATATAGTTTATCTAAGAGGTCTTATTAAAGAATAAAGTGTACCTTTAACTTAATCGAAGCGACATCTATTTTTCCATGAGGGAGACTGTTTTCAAGCCCGAATGCGTATCTGCACGTTTCGATCACAGAGCCAGCCAAAAAGGGTTTGAATTATCTATGCAAGCATCTTCATCTTGCCCAATAGGCAAAAAAAAACAACTTATATTTCCTGCCCTAAATATTCTAACTAATAATTCAAATTCTAAGATTTTACTTTTCAGTTTTATTGTTTTAGCTTGAACTGAATTTAATTATTACTGAAAGAAATACTATATATCATATTAGCTATGCTGCATATTTTATTACATGTTGAATCTTATTATTAAGCTATGAAATTGCGAGGGACGGACTTGGCTTTTTTTTGTTGTTTTTAATCATTTCACGCCAAGCAAGGCATTCCACTGCCACTATTGCGCTTGGGGCTACATAGGTGGAGGTAAATAGGAAGAGTGGTTAGATATAGGAAATGTCAGAAGTGGGGTGATAGATAGTTGGTTGTTTGGGAAGAGTGTTTGAAAGAATGGAAGTTCGTTTGTTAGGATGAGTCTATTGACCTTACATTTAAACTCCTGGAGATTGTAACCGTCGGGGAAGCAGTCATGTGGAAGAGAATTCCATAGTCGGGAAGTGCGAGAAAAGAAACTGTTGGAGTAGAAGTTGCGGGTGCATTTTATCGGTTTCACTGGAAAAGGGTGGGATCTAGTTGCTAATCTAGTATCTCGTGCAAATTCGAACCTAGGGGGCACCAGTGATCTAAGTTCATCGGAGCAAAAGCCGTGAAAGTATTTATAGAAGAGACACAGGGAAGCCACGTCGCGCCGGTGAGAGAGAAAGACTGCAGGCGGTCTACTAAGTCGGTATCGATCACATGACAGACCCTCCCATGTACCTTGTCTAGAAGCCCAAGGAGAATAGCAGGGGCACCCGACCAGATATGGCAACAGTATTCAATTCACTGGCGGATGGTAAATTTATAAATGTGCAGGATAGATTCAGATGGAAAAAACCCTCCGGGCCCTGCACAGATAACCGACTTTCATAGCAGCGGATTTAGCAATGGATTCGATATAGTCATTCCACTTGAGGTCCGCTGAAAGTGTGAGACCAAGGAGGCGTAGTGATTTGCTCTCTGAGAGGCAAGCCTGGTCCATCCTAGTAGGAGGTAGGTGCGATTGTCTATGATGATTAATTGATAGTAGCTTCGTTTTAGAAGCATTAAAATTTACGAGCCATTTCTTACCCCAGTCCACTACGGATTGGAGGTCCTTTCCAAGCTCGGCTGCAAGGTTAGCTTTGTCGCCCGCACCAGGTTTTTGGTCGAGGCGAGAATAAACTGTGGTGTCATCGGCGTACATACCTAATTGGGATCTTATTATATTAAGGAGATCATTAATGTAGATCAAAAAGAGCGTGCGACCTAGGATAGAGCATTGAGGGACACCCGCGTTCGTATTGTAGTTCTGGGAGGCATGTCCGTTTATGAGGCATACCACTTTCAATGTGCGGTTAGATAGGAATGACTGGATTAGTTCAAACAATTGTCCAGCTATAATATAGCTCCGCAGTTTGCATAGACGGCCAGCATGCTAAACTCTGTCAAACATTTTAGAGATATCCAAGACTTCGGTTAGGGCTTCACCATCCCTTCGAGTGCCTGATATAATATGTACTCGGTGATGGTCGTTAGCATATCAGCAGTATACCCGGTGAAGCGGAAGCCATACTGTTTTTCTGAGAGGAGCCCGTGGGCTGTGAAATGCTGAACGACCTCGGCGTTGATAATGGCTTCGGACAATTTGCTAAAAATCGGAAGAAGGCTGATAGGTCGGTAATTTGCGGGGTCCGGGGGTTCTCCAGTACTTTTAAATATAGTAACTACAGAGGAAGATTTCCAACAGGCAGGAAAGCAGGAAGCAGATAGGCAGTAATTGTAGAGCTTAGAGAGGACAGAGGAGAGTTCATGGGCACGTTTCTTTAAGACTATGATTGGGATTCCGTCCTCTCAGCTCGCTTTGTGAGGGTCAAGTTTTGAGATTATCTTAGAGACAAGCGAGGGTGTAATATAGACGTCATTCAGTTGAGCATCAATTCTGGGTAGGAAGTCGGGTGTAGAGACTCCAGACGAGTCCAGTCTCGAATTATTCGAGAATCTGCAGGCAAAACATTCAGCCTTGTCCGCTGAGGAGGTGAGGACCTCAAATTTGTTTATTAGTGGGGGTATTATGGACTTGCTCTTGTTAAGTACTCTTTTACAGAGTCGCCAGTAGTCCCTGGCGCCGAACTTAGAGGATGCTAGAGAAGGACAGACTAAGGGAGGAAGAACGAAGCGAGGCGGCTCTTTTTATAGTATAGACAAACAAAATTAACATATGAAATTTTGATGGAGGAATGGACGCGTCTATTTTTAGAGTATAGATTCAGATATGAAATTGTGATGGATGGATGGAACGACAGACATGTGAAGGGACGGACGGACACGGCTCCTGTTACATTATAGAATAATTAGATTAATATATGAAATTGTAACAGACGGATGTGGTTCTAATTATAATATAGATTTAAATATGAAACTGTGACGGACGGACGGACAAACTGACGGACGGACAGACAAACCGACGAACGGACGCGGCTCTTATCATATGCCTCAATGAATGCACATATTTTGCGTATCTGGATGTGCGTTGCGGTACAATGGATATCGGCTCGGAACGAGAAATCGGGGAGCCGAGTTCGAATTCGAATTCCAGTTGAATCTATTGTATTCACTTACGCGCAAATACCCTTGGGAAAGGTATTAATCCGTCATTTCCTTTCAGTTATGGGTTAAATAGCAGGACAGATTGGGTTCTATAGCCTTGGTCGGCAACCAGTCTACCGCAGAAAGCAATGGCAACCTACTGCGGGATAATATTCTGCCCAGTCAGTCATGTCCCTTTCGAGACATGATCGCCCAAAGCGTGTATCATGTATGGCACTTAATTGACTGTATCTGTTACCTTTATTTCCGTACGCGAAACAAATTAGTGATTTGATTTGGCTCTAATTAGCGGCCTGTTAGACTTCTAACAATATTTAGTGAAGTTATAGAGCTTCTAATATATTTACATTCTTTAAGCACCTAACATGGCAGAGACTTCTTTCAAATATATAATAGAGCTTTCGCTTCTCTAAGTCAACTGCTGATATATTAACGATTATTACTGAATGAGCAGATCAGATTTAAATGAGAATGGCGAAGCCCAGGGTGTTGCTTTGGAAACCTCGAAAGCATTTGATGTAGTCAGTTATACTCATCCTTTTTAAAAGTTGAAAAGTTATGTTATTTCTAAACAAATTTCTGAATTGAATCCATCTTTCTTATCGAATCAAGAAATGAAAGCAGTCATGAACATCCACGCTTCTAGTTTATTTACTAATTTATTTATTTGCATTAAAGCAAGCGATTGACTAGGCTCTATTTTTGAACGCATATGGCTTCAAAGTTTCAGCATTGTCATGTATGCCGGCATCAGTTCTCACTTGAGTATGTATTATGATGACATGATTTATTAAGTTGACAGCTCAACTAGAAAAATAGAAAAATAAGTAAACTGATTTCTGGTTTTAGTGAGAGGAAGTACGTCGTCTAAATTTTAACACCTCCAAACGGAAACGTTTCGTTTAATCGACTGAGAGAGCATTCATGTTCATCCATTGGCATAGCTGACGCTAAACTTGATAACAGACAATACTTGTGTTTACTCTAATATTTTCGCTCGCATACGATGGAAATAAAATGAATCTATTGTTAGGCTTACTGATAAGAATGTTGGTGCCTTGTGTTTGTTAGACATTTTTCTCTGTATAATCTATCTTAAATATTTTATTGACTACGATGTTTCCTTGTTTTGAATTCTTCTGACAAATCTGGTCTAGTGCCACTGCAATATGATTAGAGATGCTTAATAAAACCAAGACGAAAAAAGACGAGTTTGAATTTAATTTTAATACTTGTAAGAGCCATACATTTTTGGATTATATTTTCCATTACATACTTATTTTTATGTAACTAGAGTAAAAGTGACTGTATTCAAATTATGTCTTGTTCAGATTTATTATGCTGCACGTATTCATATTCGTTTAGTTACTCGTGACATAATGCATTATAATTGGTACTATTTGTTTATCAACTATGTTAAAGAATTTATAATATTCTTCAGTATTTCCATTGTATTAGTTTAAATGTTTAAGAAGAATAAAGATTAAAATTGCATAATTAAAAAGACAGTGGCCAACATTTATCGGCAAATTTTGAGAGTTTTTGAAGCATTAGTTAATATGGTATTTTATATGCTGAATAACTAAAACTGCTTATATAAATTCTTTAAGAAACTACATGAACCTACCAAAAGTGGTCAAAAATGTAATAATGTATTTTCTCAAGTTTATTTACATTTATATATGTATATTAGCACCATAGCCCGGCGTTGCCGGTACAACTCAGAACATTTTAGTAGTAGGAGAAGATGCAAATGTGAATCGCCTGGTAATTAATTTTACTAACAACAGCATTTTTTTGGTGCAAGTATAGCCCACTCACTGAGCCACTCAACATCCAAGTAATTTCTTTATCAGATTATCAACAGTGGTGGACACATTTGAGATTGAGTGGCGCACTTCTTCGTGCTTAGGCGCAAAGTTTGTACCTGGGGCCATACATTTGAGGATTTAAGACTTCGTCTTACCTCATTCACCATGGTGCCTCTTGTAACAACGGGAAGGGTTTGCCGAAAATCACCGGAAAGGAGTAGGGTTAAACCGCCCATAAGTTCGATTGAGTGCATGACATCTCTGAGTGTCCGGTCGAGAGTTCAAGTGTATCCTTATTAGTTAACGTGCATTCATCTCAGGTTATTAGTCGGCATCTCCTGAGAAGCTCTGCATCGTCGGAGTTTTTGGTGATATTACAGAATAGGTTGAGAGGTATTCTGAAAGTGGAGTAGGCCGTTCTTTTTCCTGGCAACAGGGTAGCGGCAATGCCCGTGTATGCCCATGTATGAAAACTGGACTTATATGTGTATTTACGCAAGTATAATAACAAACCTCAAATATACTCAGAAAAAATGCATATATATATATATATATATATATATATATATATATATGGGTAGAGAATTATAACCGCAGAAAAAACAAATTGGTTTAATTAGAAAAAATATAATAATGTAAGACCTTAGAATTCTTACGCACAACACATTGTCAAAGGTGTTCGTTAGCAGAATTTTAAATGATAGACCTGACACGTATATATGAATTGGAGATGTGAAGGTGTAACTAACTTTTAAAAATATATCAAAATTAACTAAAATGTTATGCAATAAAATGGAAAAAAGCGACTCACGAACCCTGAAGGAGAGAATGAATTACTCACTTTCTCAGCACAGGCTACATTGTTGTATTTTTAAATAAACAGTCTCCATTATACGAAGATGATATGACGAACGTGTGCTGTGCAGAACAGAAAATCATGCATCCTCATACCAATAAGCACATTCGTGATTGCAAACTAAATGTTTTACAATGGCCTAGTTTATATAAAATGAGGGGAACTCTTTTACATGAAGCACGCATTTAACTAGGTGCACTCATATACTCAGAATATAAATATAATTATTTTTATAATTATATATACAATTATTATTATAATTAAGCGCACACCTATGCACGGATCATGCGGATCATATAAAGTTAACCATTATACACGCAAAAGCCACTCATAAACACACAGCTAGGTTCTATTATATACATGAATTTTTTTTTATAACAAAACACAACAGTAATTTGATAATGCAAAGTAGGATAATATCAAATTAATATATAATAAAAATTCGTGGCATAGATATACTGGCAGATATACCCATTAAATCTTCAATCCCTAAAAACCACCAATGACTATTCCACTCAAGACAGGAATCAATTGGAAGGAATGCAATAAATATTACGCTTTTTTGTAATAGATAATTTAAATTTGTTTTTATGACGGCATTAAAATTTATTTAATTTCTCTGGTTTAATAATTGGCTAGTTTCATATCACGTTGAATGCACCGGCTCTCGCTCGATCACCGAAGTTAAGCAACGTTGTGCCTGGTCAGTACTTACATGGGTGAACATTTGGGAATACCAGGTGCTGCAAACGTTATTGACGGATGTGCGTTGTGGTGCAGTGGATGTCGGCTTTGAGGGGAAATCGGTGAGCCGAGTTTCAATTCCAGTTGAACAATTTGCATTCACTTACGCACTGATACTCTTGGGAAAGGTATTAATCCGTCCCTTCCCTCCAGTTATGGGCTAAATAACTGAGGTATGTTGTTCATGCGATCTGTGGCAGACGTCTGCACCGATTGTTTGTTATCAACAGTTCCAAAAAGTGTGGGTAGTGTTACACAAGCCGTCACAACTTTAAACAATTTTTTGTGTGGTTGTCTAATTGTGTTAGAGGCTCGTACTCGAAATCGACGGGAGAGTCCATAATGTATATATATATATATATATATATATATATATATATATATTAAAAAGCAAACCGACCCTGTGCTACTCGGGTTTCGACTTATACCTTATGAGAAACTGCTTTCTATCTTTCGTTTGTGTGTGTGTATATATATATATATATATATATATATATATATATATATGTGTGTGTGTGTGTTTTTGTGTGTTCTTGAATGCACTCTTTACAGCGTGTACGTTTTTTGTCATCTCTATTTCTTAAGAATTGATATAATATTTTAAGCAATTTATTAGTGTGAATTTTACTCCAAGACGCTGTAATATTGTATTCCTTAATATCATATTTAAATTATAAACATGTGCGTAAATTTCTAAAGAAACCTATTCCTTCAAATGTATAAATAAACTGGCATAGCGCCTTCACCTCATATAGAATCTTATTTATATATTGATGCAATGGCAGGACATTGTAACTAGAAACACTATAGCAAAGTAATATTTTACGCCTGCATTCGTATAAATCAGTAGATATTTGATAATAAGTTTGAGATATAAGTAATTTTGTGAACTCATAAATCATTTCGTATATGGCAACCAAATGTCTGTAAATCATAATTGCAAAGCCAATAAAATACAGAGAACCTATATCCCAATTCTCATTTCGTCGCCCTCCTATTTATAAGGTTTTATCAGCTGTAGATTTTTAAAATATGATTAGCAAACTCTATCTTTTGTTTTTTAATTTAAACTCATTGTTTATTACACACTAAGCATTATATGAAGTTAGAAATATGTTGATAAAATTGAGTTCTAAATAAAATCCATGTGGTGCTATCAAATACTTCTTCGTCTCTTATGAAAGGAGAAACTATTTTTATTTTAGCGTAAGTATGCCGACTCAGATATGTCACTTAGAGCAACAGTTATTACTACTTATAAACCCAACCTACTCTGTTAAGTTCAATTCTGCACTAACAGCTTTACAAACCCACAAATCGCTCCTACAGTTATGGGCTAAATTGAAATATCAATTTGGCTCTCAGTCCAATGCTGGCAACGACTCTAGTAGAAGAATGAAAATTATGAATTCGAAACAATCGACAGACAATCGACAATCCAATCCAGTATGTTCAAGCAAATTTATGGACATCTTCAAATAATCAAAAAAGGTCAGTGGAGATTAATATTCCCCTGCCACTTAAACATATTCAGTTAAGTGGTCTATTCGATACGAGTTGGGCAATCATGTCCTGAATGAGATGTAACGATAAGGCAGAAGATTTCTCTCAGTAGGCTGTCATTAATTTCTGAGGTAGACTGGTTAACAACAAAGGCTATATAACCTAATCTCTTCTGCTATTTAAGCTATCGTTGGAGAGAAAAATGACAGGTTAATAACTTTTCTAAATGTTATTTGCTCGTAAGTAAATATACGCGGAATTTAAAAACTGTAATATCAATGGTCAGTTAATCAGTTTCAGGTATAGGAACACTTCATGATATATGTATATATTTCATATGATGTTTCCTCCAGTCAGTCTTGTTTTACTTATATGAATCTTTATACTCTCCTGATAAGAGTGATCACGGTTTTAAACAACTTACTTATTTTGTCTAAGTGTTTTTTCTGCATTATAACATTGTTATTGACATGTATTTTGACATCCTTCTATTGATATTTATCAGCGTTAAAATTTCTCTGATCCAATTAAATCCTAATTAATTGTTTTGAGTTTTGTTTAGCGGCATATCAACATCTGTGGGTTATTTAATGCCAAAAAGATAGGGCTTTAAGGTTTTCTTTTTTAATATTCGGTTATATTGATCCCAGCTTGGAGGTTAACTAATTGCGCATAGCTGCGTCCATAACAGGTGCTATCACACCGGGTCAGGGTGGATCTGGGAACAACAACAATTAAGAGGTGGTTCCATGCTCCTCACAATCTCTCAATCAGAAGCCTTGCTGCCAGATGCAGTTTAACGTCATACCCAGGACCACTAATTAATTATATTAACATTCTGAGCATACTTCGATAGAATGTACTTCATTACCTTCCTTTATCTGACATTATATTTTTCACTATCCACTGCCATAAAAAAACATTAGATATACATAGCATCTCAACACACATTCGTTTATGTCTTGGGATATTCTCCAATCTCTGAATGCAACACTTAATATTGAAAGGCATTTTTCATTATTCCTGCGTACATTCGGATTTCCATTGACGTAAGTCGCGGATAAATTTCAGCAATTGCTTTGATTCTGACTTCGCTAATACTTCGCTAAGAAAACAAAAAAGTCATAAAAAATTATCTGTGCATAATATGCAAATATTTCTGGCTTTTTATGTGCAATATTAGCACACATGATCAGAGTTAGCTTCAGGACTGGTAAGTAAAATTTCAGAGGGCAACGCGCGATTATAGTATATATATATATATATATATATATATATACATATATATATATATATATTATATTATATTAATATACACTTCATATATTTATTTAAGAAAGAAATATCATAGACATGTCATATTTACTTTATCGCTGGTATAATCATGCTGATAATAATCATTATTCATTGATAATTTAAGTGGAATCTCTAGATTACAGACAATGATTTCCTAGTTATTGCGAGGCAAGAAAATTGCTTTTAAATATGTCGAAATAAGAAATGTTAGACTTACTTTCATTACCTACCTAAAATAATATGCATATATATATATATATATATATATATTTAAATATATATATATATATATATATATATATATATATGCGTGTGTGTGTGTGTGTGTGTTTACACGTAAAACTGAAGAAAGATAGGAGAAACGTGCAATGCGTTCACGATGGGAAGAAAACAATATGGCAACATAGGAGAAGAATGCCTTAACATTCATTGATTGAAGTCTAGATGTCACACCCGTTTGGATCTCTGCAGACATAACATTTGCTTCACACCCATCAGTAGCTGACTCATCTCTTTGAACGTGGATACATGCTTTCTCCAGTTCGAGTGTTACCGCACCTTATATATATATATATATATATATATATATATATATACATATGTATATATATATATATATATATATATATATGTGTGTGTGTGTGTGTGTGTGTGTGTGTGTGTGTGTGTGCTTGCTTGTGCGTGTGTACATATCTGTATTTGTGTGTGTATCCATGTGTATGTTGCATACTTCTTTATGCGTTGTATCCGTTCGTGACGAATGTGACCAGGGACTTCCACTTGGCGCTATCCAACGTTTTTCTTTACATGTTTCCTCTTAGTATCTTGTGAGTATTAAGTTCTGTAAACTTTCGTTCCTGATTACATGTCCCAGAAACCTCAGTTGTTTCCCTCTGATTTTAAGTATTCATTTCATTTTCGTTTGCATCCTCTGCAAAACCTTGTATTTCTTTGCATGTTTGGTCCATGATATCCCCAACATGCTTCTGTAGCACTACATTTCTACTGCTTCGAGTCTCTCATTCATTTCTATAAGATCCTCCATCATTTGCTGCCATATAGGAAGATTGATATCGTATAACATTCCAGTCCCTTTTTTCTTGTTTTCAACGGAATCTTCTTTGAATGCTTATTATTATTTGAAATTTTGTACTTCGTCATGCCAGTGCGTTTTCGGATCTCGTTGACGCTCATTCTAACCTCTGACAAAACATTTCCCAGTTAAAGACTTCTTATAGTGTTTCAATTTTTTTCACTCAGACACATTTACAAATATGTAGTTTTTCATTAGTCTCAAAGTTTTTTGTTTTTGTCCTTTGCAAAGAAGATCCATTTCCTTAAGATATCATCATACTTAAGATAAGAGTTTGCAAGTTTAGGGCTTATTTAGTGATTAATCATTTCAGAATCAAGTAGTATGTATTCTTTCCGAAAATGTAACTGTTGACTCATCAATTTCGCATGAGTTTTGAAACGATCAGTGATAATAAATCTGCAAAAGAGATCAGGTCATATGGATGATACTATTTCTTATTCGATCTTGACTAGTCACACCAGTTATAAAAAAATACCTGAGTTTGAGTTTTAGTTTTGATTAAACATATTAACCACTGTAGGTTATTTAATGCCCAAAAGGTAGAGTTTTAAGTTATTTTTTAATGTCCAGTTATAGTGAAATATTTTGATTTTTTCAGATTTTGAAAAAAAAAATTATTTTGAAAACCTGAAGATATTTTCTAGTATTTGATTCAGAAATGGATTGCTAGTAATAATATTTTTTCTACAAAAAGGAATTTTTTTTCACTCAGACATGGTTTATGGTAATTTTTTCCTTTAAAAATATATTGTTTGTAATATTTTTTCCTTCAAAAATATATACTTTTCTCTAAAAGTGTATCTTTATATTTTCATCGTGTTTTAACCCCTGTTATGGGTTGGCTATTTCCCCATAGCAGACACCCTAACAAGTGCTACCACTCGGGGTCAGGGTAGAGTTGTGAACACTATCAATTTAAAGGTGGTTTCATCCTACTCACAACTTCTCAATCAGAGATTTCGCTGCCGGATACAGTTTACCGTCATAACCATAACCAAGGAATAATTGATTTACCGAAGGCTAACATGATTTTATCACGGATCATTTGACAGTATCTCAATTTTGAATTTAAGAAACGCTTCGATTTATAATAATAAATCGTTACATTGAAAAAAAACAGGTCGCCAGAAATGTGTACTACGAAAAATATACGTTTGTTATTGATTTTCATTTAAATACTAATAATATTATAAAGACGTATGACTCCAAAAAAATTAATCTTTATACAAAGTCTTTTCAGGACAAGTTTATCCAAACTGAAATAATATTTAAATATTATGATATTTCATTATTATATAATTATAACTTATATAAATATACAATTTCATAGTCTCTATACTATAGTCTATCAATAATATATCTCTGTGATACACAATTTTAACATTATGTGGTACTTTTCCGATGATATTACAAGTAATTTTATGCTAACAATAAATGAACTATTATTAAATTGTTTCAAAATATATATTAACTTAATTTAATATGAGTCTGAATAAAGAAGATTTTCTTTATTACAATTTTAACAATGGAGATGGTTTCTCGTTTTGTTTCGAATTTCAAGTAATGCAACGAGTAATAGAAGTAATAGTAATAGATGTAGTAAAAGTAATAATAGTTGTAATAATAATAATAATAATAATAATAATAAAATAATAATAAGAAGAAGAAGAAGAAGTAGTAGTAGAAGGATACCAACATGGACAACAAAAACAACAACAACAACAACAAAAACAAGATGCAAATAAACGACAATCAAAAAAGAATCTAAAGATAAATAGGTATATATATATATATATATATATATTTTAAGTTTTAAATACTTATGTTTCATGCATGTTTTGGATATATATATATATATATATATATATATATCCAAAACATGCATGAGACATAAGTATTTAAAACTTAAAATTTGAAATTCTCAGCGATTCACTTTCGTTCGAATAGTCGGATCACAGTAAACATAATAGCACGCGTGCTCCGCGTGTACGTATGTGCAACAGTCAGGGATTAATCTTAGTTCACAAGAAAAATAATAACTAATGTGAATAATCTGATGATTAATCGCACCGTAAGAATATTAAATACCAGTGATTACTTTAATTTCTCTATCTCTCACTATATATATATATATATATATATATATATATATATATATATATATATCACTCAGTTAAGTGTCATACGTGATACACGCTTTACGCGGTTATTTCAGGAAAGAAACATGACCGACTCGGCAGAAGATTAGCCAGCAGTAGATTGGCATTGCTTTCTGCGGAAGATTGATTGCCAGCCAGTAGAACACAATTTGTCTTATTATTTAACCCATAATTGGAGGGAAGTGACGGATTAATACCTTCCAAAAGGGTAATTGTCCGCAAATGAATGCAACGAATTCAACTGGAATTCGAACTAGGCTTCTAAATTTATCCGAGTCGATATCCACTGCACCACAACGCACATCCATTTACAAATATATACACACAGATATAAAGATTAAGCTTAGTGAATTTGAAAGTGAGAATTGGGCAGATATTTCCACAAAAATATGTCAACAGTACTTTTTATCTGAGGAATGAATTTAAATTTTTTTAAGAAATTCTAAATTACATTTTATATAATATTGTGTATTTGGAGAAATTTGCAACAATATGTGTGTAATTAAGCAATACCTAGAATATAGCTAAACAAGGCCAGCACACTCATCACTCGGTCACGATAACTTTTGGCGTCGTGCCAGCACAAACATCGACGGCGCCTTAATAAGACCCATCTACTTATTGTCCCTGGCAAGTTTTCAGTCAAAGTGTTGTAATAATTTCAGACGTTTGTCATTGATACCATACGCGGCGATAGGCACCTTAAGACCGATAACAACAATAAAGAACCGTTTGGACAAATCGAACTTGGTGAGATTCGAACACATGTCTAATGTTCCGAAATTTAACCTACTAAACACTCGGTTACGTGCTAGATAACACTCTCACAGAAGCTGTAACAATGATTTGATCAATATAGTTCCGGCATAAACCATAGGGGGATCTGTTTTGAACAGACACGTGCCTGAGCCGGCGTCTGCAAATGTAATTGGTTATTCGATCTAGTAAACGATCATCTCGGATACGAATGGCCAGCCATTAAAAATATTTCGAAGAAATCTTTAAATATATTCCTTTTTTTGAAGACACTGTACTAAGCTAGGATGTATTCAGAAAAAAACAAATCGCCTTAGAACATACGCATTACCTCTGCGCTTTTAAATCTATATCTCAGCGAAGAGAATCTAGAAAAATAAGATTATGTGATATGCAGTATCTTTGCGGTTTGTATGTCTGAGATGTAAATGTCAAATGAGTTGAAATCTGGAAAGGACAAGCTAAAGAAAGATTTCCGAATCTTCCATAGCTATTGAAAACTGGAAATTCTAAGCACCAAGAGAGGACTCGACCTCTAGTCTCTTTCGCTTAATTCCCTCTAAAGATGGTGGACTTGACATTCAAGGGTTATATTTTTTTCATGACACGTTGCGTATATGGGAAAGCTTCCAGCAGAATTGAAGAAGAAGGTTTGTGAAAGAAGTATGCTGCTGTTCGTAAACTTCACCCTTTCCGCTGTTGGCAACTGGAATATATAGCTGACAGTGTTTGGAATGAAAATGTCTGCTGTTCGACGAATCAACAAGGAATGTATAGATACGTATGAATAGAATGCAAAAAAATACTTCAAAATTATTTTGCTTTCTTCTTCTCTCACCTTATATTTTTGTCATTTTTTACCTGTTTATTTCACAGATTTTCGTTTGATCTTTTTCATATATTCTAACGCGACATAAATTCGTTTGATAAATCGGCGTTGTTTCAGAAATAAAATACAAAATTTTAAAAAAATTCGATATTTAAATATAAATATCACATACATAATAAGAATAGTTATCTTCTCATCAAAAACTTTATATATGTATCCCGTCACTAACCAAACTTCTGTCATACACACACGGATATATATATATATATATCCGAGTGAAAACAGAACAAAAAAAAAGTTTTTACAACGTCCAATACATTAATTTAAAACAGAGCTCAATATATGATATATAGAGCTGTGAATATTTATTATGAATTATATTTTAGAACATGTACATATTTTTATATATCCACTACAAATAGTATATTTATTTCGACATTGAAATTTCAATGTCTCATAAAGTGTAGTAAACTCAAAGACTCTCATTAATCAACCGTATTCACTACCCACACCAATTTCTTCAAAATTCTAACGGTCAATCCACAAGACTTGTTCCCTTATCACTAACCCCCACCAACATCCCAAACACAACTGACCAAATATAAGAAAAGAGGCTTTCCATTCCTATCCATGCCGCCTGATGAGACATTGAAGTTTCAATGTCGAAACAAATGTACTATTTGTAGTGAATATATAAAAAAAATTATGTTCATGTTCTAAAATATAATTTATAATATATATATATATATATATATATATATATATATATATATATATATACATATACATATATATATTAGGGTAGGTCGATTTTGGCTGTAGAAAATTGCACTTGAAGAAAGTTGCAACATGATGTCAAGAGTTACCACAAGAAATTTTTTTTCTTCAGCATTTTGCATTTATTTGAGCATTTAAACTTAAAGTCGAAATAAATTGGGATTTTTATCGCGATATAGGTGTCACCGGAAACACGTGTCTCTTAAATAGAACCCCAGTTTTACCATAAGAAAAAATACAATACGCTTAATAATAGATATTTTAAGTTCAGTATTCGTTTTTGTTAAAAAATTAAAAAAAAAACATCAAAATTAAAGAGGATTAAAAACACTATGATATTTTGTTTAATATACAAATAACTATTTACGTATGCCGTTTTATATATTGGAATTTTTTATGGTATTCACCTGTTGAAATTACCTCCTCCTAAACGATAGTTTTTACTTTGTTTATTCTTTTACGCTTTTAATTATCACGAATATCTCTTGTATATTTTTAAAAGTTAAGTCTTATTTTAAGGAAAAATTAAACTTTTATAAGTACACTGATTTGTTTATATTTTTTAAAATTAATATTTATTTATTAAAAAGCCTGTTTACGAGATAATCTCGGAAGCAACACTACTTTAAAGTAAGTAAACATTACTTCCAATTTAATGTATTTATTTCAAATGTTATCAAATTTATTTTAAAAATGTTTGTGGAATTTAATTTCTGAGAGTACATATATATATATATTTTTTTTTTTTAGGTATTTCAGGATCGTGTATAACTAAAAGGATCAGAGATGCAAATTAGGGTCTAAGGGCACTTTCCATCTTGGACCTGTTGATAAAAGTGCTGTAAAAATTAAAAGGGAAAGAGAGAGGTTAAGAAAAGATTTAGGTTCATCACCAACAGCTTCAACATCAAATGTTCATGCTAATGATTCTTCACCATCCTACTCATCCTCCAAGTGGAAAACCAGAAGAGGAATATTTGCAGCCAAGGAGGCATCCAAAAGGCCTTATAATTTCCAAGTTATCCTTTCAAGTTAGTTAGGGAGGACATATCTTCTAATCTTAGAGCTAACCTTGTCAATGCCTTGCTCTTGGATTTGAAGGCTATAGGTCTTCTTATACCAAATATTAGTATGAAAGATATTATAAATAAATCCAAAATTGATAGGGAAAATCTAAAGTGAAAACAACTGCCCAATAAAAACATGATGAAAGTGTGGAAAACCTTATATATATTGCAGTTGATGGGAGAATGAATAAGGATACATTGCTGTATGAGGAAATTTTGGATGAAAATGAACAGAAAACTATGAAAAAACTAAGGAACCAGAACGCCAATTAACTTTTACAAATGGGACACCACATGAAAGTCAATATCTGATATATAGAGTTCTCCATAATAGTGGTGCAACAGGTTTTGTTCATGCAGAGCAAGTAGTGGAAGAATTCAACAGTGAGAACACTATCAAGGTTATCCTTATTGAGAACACAAATGCCAGCACTGGCTATGAAGGTGGAATAGTTGCAATTTTAGAAACAAAATCTTCATGCAATTGTTGCTATTTGCACCATAATGAACTACCTTTCAGAGCTCATTTCAAAAGCATAGATGGTTGCACATAAGACCCTACAGCATTCAGTGTTCCTCTGGTGAAATAATGCTCAAATGATTTACCTCAAATATCAGTTTCACTATTAGCAGTCCTCTGCATTCGATTTAGAAAATTGGTGATCTAAGTTGTGACCAAAGACTCCTGTATGAATACACATTGGATATTTCTAGAGGTAAGGTGGAATCTAGATATGCCTCATGGAAAATTGGTCCTTTAAACCAGGCAAGGTGATTAACTTTGGCCATCAGGCTTATGCATTTATTGAGTCGTAGCACATACCCACAAAAGCCCACGACAAAACTTCATAGTTTAATAAGATTTATTGTAAATGTGTATGTCACATGTTGGTTAGAAATTAAAAGACATAAGTTCCACAATCATCAAGTGCACATTTTTAATATGATCCAGAAGATCAAGAAATAGCCTCATGAAATCCAACAGATAACATTAAGAAATATACAAGGAAGTATATTTTGTTTACTGTCTGAAAACCTATACTCCATAGTCAAATCTGATGAAGTTGAAGAAAGAGAAGAAGCTTTAAAAAGAGTTTTAGCCATTAGATATTTTAATATTTATTTATATACCAATGACTCAATTATTTGTTGCAACGTTTAGAATCATTTTAAAGATTTTATCTAATTTCACCATAATTATTATAGTAGAAACTGGAAGATTTTAAATGAATCAATAAATAAATTTTTAAATTCTTTCAGAAAAGGTTAAAAAGAATACCAACCATTAATTTTAATGCCACATACTGGACACAATTGATAGACTTATCATTGTGGCATTTTTGAACCACCAATGACGGATGGTTTTTCTGAATCTGAACTTCAGGAATCAGTTAAATAGAACCAAGATTGACTTGTCCAATTTACCCTCACTTTTCCAAGGCATAGAATGGGCAGTCAAGTTAACAACAGAAACTTTGCAAACTGTATACGGTTTTGAAGCAAGGCATCAACATAATACTGGCAAAGTTTTGAGTCAGAAATTGAGACCAGCATTTTTGTATAAGGGCTCTTATATGGAGCAATTTGATTCTATATTAAGCATTATTAAAATAGTGTTTGTTTTTGCTTATTTGTTTGTTTGTTACATTTTCACTTATAACAGAAAAAATGCTTAATTCATAATGTTTTTTACTGAAAAAAGGGGTGGGGAGATTTCAATTTGAAGATTAGTCAACATTTCTTTAATTAATATCATTTTTATAAAATAAAATGACATTCCTTGATTTAAATATTAAAATTATTTGGTTTTCACACTAATATTCAGGCCAAATCTTGCGAAAACGAAGAATTTTCAGTATATTTTTGTCCGCGATATTTGATGCCAAACGTTCAAAAAACCGTTGAAGTATTTGATCTAATATTTTGTATCAGTACTTAATAAGTCCATTCACAAGATTTTTTAATATTTTAAAAAAGTGAAATATCAACCTACTCTAATATATATATATATATATGTGTGTGTGTGTGTGTGTGTGTGTGTGTGGTCCCATCCAGAAGTGCTACGACGACATTTTATTTCATTTGCTTTTGTTTTCGCTGAAATATTTGAGTTTAAGTTCAAGTATGGAGGTTCAGAAATTCAGCTTCTCAATCCTGGTATTTACATTAAGGTGTGTTAAATAGCCTGAAAAATGCCAACTTATGTTTCAGCTAACCTCATTATTAGGTAACCAAAAATAAAATTGATAATCATAAAGAAATTAACATTTAACATTTGGTTACATAACACTTACTTCCAATAAAATCATGAAGCCTTCGCAAAATTGACATCGCCAAATTATTGCTTTATTAGCATTCTGATGCATATCCAGACATATAAGGCCTTTTTCAGTTCTTGCTTTTGTAATAATTGCGTTGGCTATCTCCAGTTTAGACCTAGTGGACCTGATCAGGGTTTTTCTTTTCTCAGCTTCAAATTTAATTGGCTTTCTTCCACCGACAGCGTACTCGTTTTCATGTATGTTTATCCATTAAACAAAAATGCTTTTTAGAGGCAAAAGGCAACACCTGGATAACAAGAATTACTTGAAAATCACCTATTTTAAATGTGATCGTTAGTTCTAAAATGATTGAATTCAAACAAAAGTGTGTTCTATTTTATAATGTATATATATATATATATATATATATATATATATATATATATATATATATATATAATTAGCAGTATATATGAGATGATTTTCTGAACTAATGATTCATATTTATCTTTTGATTTTAAATCCAAATATCTTCAGCGAAAACAACAAACAAAAAAAACAATTGTCCTTGCCGTCCCAATACTATATATATATATATATATCTGGAGATAGCTCTTTCACTACATAGAATTGCAAATATATTGTTGTTTGGGGACTTTAATGTCTATCAAGGCAAGTGGATTGATAGTGCTTCAATCACTCCAGATCTCGTGCAAGTGGTGGACTTCCCCACGCGCTTCCTTAGCAAGCCTTGAGGTCATGCATCTCATAGTTATATACTTTAATTTCTTATGCCATACTATGCATATCTGCCCTTTTACCGAATCTGATCATGGAGTAGTGTCAGAAAATGTCTATTCTTACATTAACTTCCTACAAACTGAATATCTGTTTGATTATTAACGTACAGATTGGGACACGTTCCGGGATTTCCTTCTTGAGGTCTCTTGGAACCAATTTATTTTTTACAGATAAAATGAAACAACGTATAGCATCTCGTAAATTTGGTTTAAGAGATTACTGCCAGCTCTACAAATGTGTTCTGAACAACAGAAAACTCCTTTATTTAATCGATTCGACATCCTGATATCCACAGCAGACCAAGTTAACAAACTGTACGGGTTTCGCTTCACCAGGTCTACTGCTGATATGCTAACGACCATTACCGAGTGCATATACCGGGCACTCGACAAGAATGGTGAAGCCCGAAACGTTGCCTTGGATATCTCCAAAGTATTCGACATGCTGGCCTCTTGTGCAAACTGCGGAGCTATGGGATAACTGGACATCTGTTTGACCTCATCCAGTCTTTACTCTCTAACCGCACATTGAAGTTGGTATTAAATGGGCATGCCTCCCAAAACTACCATACGAACGCGGGCGTCCCTCAAGGTTCTATCCTAGGTCCTACACTCTTTCTGATATACATTAATGATCTCCCCGACACCTTTAGATCCCAAGTTGGCATGTATGCCGATGACACAACAATCTACTCTCGCATCGATCAAAAACCAGGTGTGGACAACAAAGTGAACCTCGCTGCCTTACTTGAAAGGGACCTCCAATCCGTAGTGGCCTGGGGTAGGAAATGGCTGGTAAATTTCAATGCTTCTAAAACGAAGCTGTTATCAACTAACCACCATAGACAATCGCATCTACCTCCCATTAGCATGGGACAGGCTAGCCTCCCAGAGAGTAAAATACTACGCCTCCTTGGCCTTACACTTTCGGCGGACCTCAAATGGAATGACTATATCGAATCCATTGCCAAATTTGCTGCTATGAAAGTCAGCTCCCTATGCAAGGCCCGGAAATTTTTCCCACCTGAATCTATTCTGCACATATACAAATCTACCATTCGCCCGTGTATTGAATATTGCTGCCATATCTGGTCGGGTGCCCCTGCTGCTCTCCTTGGGCTTCTTCACAAAATACAAAGGAGGATCTGTAACGTGGTTGATACTGACTTGGCAGACCGACTGCAGCCGCTCTCTCACCGGCGTGATGTGGCTTCCCTGTGCCTCTTCTACAAGTACTTTCATGGCTTCTGCTCCGATGAACTTAGATCACTGGTGCCGCCTAAGCACGAATTTACACGAGATACTAGATTAGCAACTAGGTCCCACACTTTTACAGTTAAACAAATAAGATGTAATCGTAAATTCTACTCCAACAGCTTCTTTTCTCGCGCTTCCCGCCTGTGGAACTCCCTACCACATGTCTGCTTTCCCGACAGCTACAATCTCCAGGTGTTTAAATGTAGGGTCAATAGACACCTCCTATCACATACTCCCAATTATTCTCGGAACACTCTCATCCACCCAACCCTCATTCTCGGTATCCTTACCCGCCTATCACCCACGCTCTGACATTTCCTATATTTAATCATCCTTTCTCCACTCTATGTAGCCCCCTGCGCAGTAGTGGCAGTGACATGCCTTGCTCGGGGTGAAACGCTTATAAAAAAAAACAAAAAAATATTCTCTTCCAACTCCAAACGTGTCTCGATTGGAATACTCACAGACGTTTTCCACCTAAAACAGAGGCCTAACTGAGTGATGTATTCATAACTCTGTCTCATTTCTCGCATATAATTTTAAATTTGGACTCAGATAAGGCAAGCGGAGTTGACGAAATATTAGCCATCATTCAAATGAAATGTGCCATTATGTTGTGTCCAATTTTCTCCAGACTCTCTAACTAATTCTTTTCTTATTCCTCCTAGTTTGGTGTTTTCATCTGCATTTTGTATTTTCAGAATACTGGTTACCCTCTGACCACTTCAACTACCGTCCTTTCGCAAAGTTTTCGATGATCTAATAAATGTTGAAATAGTTCAGAATCTCTCCTCTTCTTTCTGACAAACAATATAGCTTCCACTTCACTAAATCTACTTACAGACATCACTGAATATATATACCAGAACCGAAAGTGTGACACTGGGTTTGACATGCTTGCATTTTCTGCAATCTCCGGTAATTCTATGCGATTGTTTGATTCAATAGAATCGTTTCTATTTCATCATGAAACGAAGGTCATTTTGTGTCAGAAAGCTTCCATATACATTCACACAAAAGCTGGTTTCCCTCAATGCTCTATCCTAGTCCCTATGCTCTTCTGGATTTCATCAATGCTCGTCCTTGTATCATCAGTTCTTGAATTGGCATCTGTGCAGATGAAACCGCAATTTACTTTTGTCTTACGAGGAAATCTACGAAGACTGGCAAAGCAAATCTGACTGCTGGTCTAGAAACGGATTTCCGATCATGGTTAACTGGGACAAGGAATGGCTTCGAAAGCCAACCAAACAAAACTACTCTTATTTAAACACCATATATGAACTTGCTTGTCTACCTTCCGCAGGGCTAATGCAATTTTTCTTAAGAGCAACAGAGTTTGCCATAATCGCCTCACATTTTCAATCGATCCGTAATTAAAGCTGTATTAATGCTTTAGAATGTTTTGTTTCTGACGAGCTAGAAAGTTTTTTGTTCTTGTCAGAATTCATGTTCACATTTATAAATCTAACACTGAATACTGTTGCTATATCTGGTCGAGTGCTCTTGCTATTCCTCTTGATGTTCTGAACTAAATCCGAAAAATTGTCTGAAATGTTATCGATCTTAAGTTGGCATCACTGACATCAGTCAATTTCTTACCGACCTACCGTCATGTCCTTGTATTTATACAAATATTTTCATAAAAAACTGCTTTGATTAACTTTTTTGCTCGTGAATTTAAGCGTTCTACTAAATTTGCATATAGTTCGCATTTATAACTTACGTCGTTTTTCTCACTTCCCAGGTTGTTATAATCCAAAAATGTAAACTCCACGTCAATTGTCATCTTCTTGTATTTTCAATAGCACCCTGTATCCAGTCATTTATCTCACTGTAAACTCTTATGCACTAGTCGCAGTCTCGCCTTTCTTATGGTAAAAGAAATTTAAAAAAATAATATAATGGAGGGAACCTCTCATCAACACTAAAATCTTATAGAAAATGGAAAAAAGTGAATATTTAAATTTAACACCAGACAGAGTAAGTTTAAATTTCTAGGGCAAAAAAAAATGAAAAATGTTTTTAACACGCTCTGGGGGTATTTAAGATATAAGGAACAGAGGAAGGTAGATTTTAACTTAGCAGGTAAAATGTTATAAATGGGTGGCAGTTTAGGAGAAATATAAAAACATATACAGAGATCTAGAAAGGAGAAGAAAATTATTGGGACAAATGATGCTCAACGTACTGAAGAGAAATAGCACATGAAAGAATAAACCAGGCAAAATGGCCGTCAGTTTTTAAAGACCAGGTTTTAAAAAATACTAGCTATTTTTTTTCGCAAGAAATGACAGAAAAGACATAAGTAACGCTACTTGTTTCAGCCATTAAAAGAGAGAAAGAAAGAAAGAAAGAATGAATATCCCTTGCTAACACTTCTTAAATAAAGTTTTTTCATAATTATTCATTACGAAAGAAAAATGCTTATTTGCACTGGCTATTGTATTATATATTCAATTTAAGCACTTCATTGTTAAATGCTTGCAGTTCAAATTATGTTTCAATGAAATTTTCTGAATATATTCTTATAGAATTGACTGAAAAAATGTTTGTACCGGTTGGCGTTATAAATTACAATATACTAACATCTTTGTATAACAGAATTCGGCATGTCCAGATAACCAGATGGCTTAGATGTCTATCGAAACCTTCCGTTTCAAAAAAGCATACTGAGAGTGCCTGGCTAGTGTAAATCAGTGTATACTGTCAAAACTTCATTACACGCAGTATTTTTGTCAAAGCCAAATGGACCTCGATATAAAGTCATAAGTATATTCGCCTGAAGTGTGTCACCGTTGGCGTCGCAACCTGTGTAGTGTCACAAATAACATTAAGAACACTTAATATTTTAAACAAAAAGCAAGTAATAGTAATAGTAACAATAATTCTATGCATTAAACAAAACTTTCACGATTTCTAGCACTTTTTCATATATATATATATATATGTGTGTGTGTGTGTGTGTGTGTGTGTGTGTGTGTGTGTGTGTGTGTGTGTGTGTGTGACATGGAATAAGAAAACTGTTGATGGAACCAACGGACAGCTTTTCAAATCTTAAATTCTTAACCAGACAGTCTCAAATAGAGTCGACTAAACTGAAAATAGAAAGAGAAAAATGGCCTGAAACCAAAACTTACCAAGTCAGTAAAGTTTTTGAAGACTAGATTTACTAAAACGAGTAAAAATGGTAAACAATTTAAATCCTACTACGGCTCTAAGCATGACTCGAGTTTCACACACAGGCGATCATCAGACAATTTGAACGGAAATGAAAGAATGGATAGGCGGAGCTTCTATAACGAATGATCGCTCAGAAGCGGAAAAAAGTAATAAAAAGTTTGATTTAACGAAAAAATAGCTTTTTATAATTTTTTAAATTTTTTTTTCTGTGATATTTTAGAGAAATCACGGGTCATATAAAACTCCCTCCTTAATTTCCGTTCAAATTGTGTATATATATATATATATATATATATATATATATATATAGATAGATAGATAGATAGATAGATTTACACACACACATAAAGCACACACATACATTCTTATATATATATAACTGATGTGGAGAAATGTGACATTTAGTTGAATCATAAATATACATTTCTGTAGCTTTTTAATTTGTTAAAGTTTTGGCCTTTCAGTTCTCAACACGTTAATATTAAGTGATACCAGTTCATGTTTCAACAATCCAAATTGCTTAAATATAAGGATTATAATGAATATTTTATTTTAATAAACCTATAATTAATACCGATCGACAGAGAACGTTAGCTTTATTTGGCAATATGATTTTAAAAGCGTAGTAGATCAGAATCCTTGCGAATAGGATAAATTAACTGAGGCTCTGTTGCCAGATTCCGAGTAATGGTTAAAGATTTCGGAACGCAACGACAGAACTTTTTTACTGATGAAAAACATGTGCAGGTGAGTCAATTAATAGTAGCTCTAACAAGGAAAGCTCCAAATTCTGACGAATTGATTCATTGCGCAATATGCTCACTGCATATTTGAAATAACTGCTCTCATTTCAAAACCGTTTAAATTGTCAATGTTCTCAAAATCTTAGCATTGAAGAGGGAAACGTGCTAAACGTTACATGAATAATACTACATACTCTGGGTAACTAATCATAATATCATATATGTTTATAGACCTAGAATTCATTCTGTTCATTAAAAATAACTATAATTATTATCGGATCTATTTCGAAAACTATAAATAATACTGAATTTTAATTTTAAATATTAATAAATCTTTAAATTATTATTACAGACTCTTCAAAATACGAGATTTCATTTTTAGAATAAATTTTAAAATTTCAATTGTCATAATTATTACTTGATTGATTTAATTATTTCTCTTTATGGCTTATCTCCCTTTTTCGGTTATTTAAAGCCAGCTAATATTTTTACATAGTAAGGGGTATTTGGATAAAATAATGATAAATGTCCTAAAAAGTAACACATATCTCGGTTGGAAAAAAGGATTTGTATTTTCCCCAAGGGTGTTTTAAGGTACATGCAAATAAAGAATCTGGTTGGAATTTACATTCGGCTCTGCGATATTTAATTTTGAGCCATTATCAATTAAGTCAACCGCACATTCAAGGTATTCCCAAACGGTCACCAATCTATATAGTGACAGTGGTAGACTTTGCTTATTTTGGGGGATCATACATTATTAGATGATTTTGCGTTAGTCATTAATTTTCATGATCTAAGGATTATCACACAAATCACATCTCATGATTCTTTTAGAGTTACCAACTGTTTATTAAAAGATAACATTATTCTTTAACAATATACAAAATGGTCCTGATAATGTTTTTAAAATTTTAATCGCACACACACACACACACACACACACACACACACACACACACACACACACACACACACACACACACACACATTACATACATATATATATATAAATATAAAAAGATATATATATATATCATTAGACATATTATTTACATATTTCTTTAGATTAAATATAATAATTAATATGTAAACAATATGTGTAAAATGAGGCGTATTTAAAACAAATTATATATAATGTAATGCAAATTTATAAATATTTTTGATTATTCCAATCATAGAAAGAGATTTCTATATTGAATTTAGCATTTTTCTTTCTCACATTTACTTTACTATTCACACTGCAATGCTAATAATAATATTATCCAGTTCCTGATTAGGAATCCGTCTGGCTTTCAATACTCGAACAGCGAATGTAATTGAAAATTTGCGAAATATTTCTCCTAAAGCTGGAAAATAGTTGTTTCTTTTTCATTAGATATTACCATTCTTTCGAGTAATGATTAAAATACAGGATATAAATTTCATAAATATTAAATACTTGTGATACATTGGCGTATTGATGATCTATAACATATTAATATAGGAGATATAAAAAAAAGTAGAACACACTGTGCCAGAAATAACTTTAGCCAATACCATAAATTCCTACGATCCCAAAACTTGAAAACTGCAGTCATTTTCTCGTCAGATTGAGACTTTCATATTGATGCCATTTTTGGCAACAATTATAGTCTTGTCTGTTTGAGACTTTTATATGGATGCCAGGTTTGGCACCAATTACAGTCTTGTCAGAATGAGACTTTCATTTGGAGGCCACGCTTGGGATCAATTATAAAATTTTCAGATTGATACTTTCATATAGATGCCATGTATGGCACCAATTATAGACTTGTCAGATTGAGACTTTCATATGGATGCCATGTTTGGCACCAATTATAGACTCGTCAGATTGAAAATTTCATATAGATGCCATGCATGGAACCAACTATAACCTCATCAGATCGAGACTTTCATGTTGATGCCATTTATGGCACAAAGTACGTTCAGAAATATCTAAATTGTCACTGCATTCAACAACATTTTCATATAGTATTTACATTATTCGGACTATTGTCCTCATATTTGTTGCCGTTTGTCATACGTTTCTGTCGTTTTATGCTCCGGCTTTTTTCAGGTACGTTGAAATTTACTTGTTCACCACTGCAAGTAACTTACAGGGTTAGTGTGAGATAACTCATCACTTCCAGAAGAGACTATATGCAAGGAATTTATTTCATATTCCTCAGGGATTGAAATAAAGGTTTAGGTTAGAATTTATTAGCACCTGAAGAAGGCCGGAGTGTAAAACGACCAAAACTTTGAAATGGCAACAAAGATGAGGATAAAGTTCCAAATAGTTTAAATACTCAGTTCTTAAGATCAATAGTAAATAAAGACTATGAACCGGTAATTCAGAGGGTCTTTTCAAGTATCACCTTTTTTATTAACACTTTAGACTGACGCTATAGAACCACAAAATAAGAAATCTACCAATAATAGAAACGACATCACTTAAGACATCCCAACGGCAGCAACAACTAAAATGTATATTACAGGCAACTCGAAGTGAAAATAAAGACAAAATCACTTTGTTAACATTAACTCCACTCGAAATAAAAGATTTAGAGCGAAGCTTCCTTTAATACAGGAAAAATGAATAAAGGCTACTTGATTTGAGGAATTTGTTCTCTTAGAAATAGTTTTTAACTGTTAAACAAAAAAGGAACTCGCTGCTATGTCAATGGAAGCAACATATATCCTGGTATGGAGACGGCTACTATTTCTATTATAGTTGCCATTTATTTAGTCCTCAGTAATCCTTCACTTAGTTGGAGTAAAATCAACTTCTATTCCATGAACGGTAGCATATTCTCTGGTCAAAGCAATTCAATGATGATAACGTCGCAGTGTTTCAGCGGCCTTTCTCTGGTTTCAGCAGCATAAGACCAAAGATTCATATACATGTGATTTGTCGAACTGTCAATTTCCTATTGTCACTCGTTTAAGTAAATGCCGTCTCAATGGCTACTCAGAGTTTCCATGTAATTTAAGACACCGGAAAAATGCCTATGAGTATTCGTCAAATAGATAGAATGCACAATTTCCATGAAAGTTTGAATATGTTCTCGAAATGTTGGAGAATATTATCTGGTGATTCCATAGCTAAACTATAAATAAATAATATTGTCACATTCTAATGTTTTGGATCAGCGTAACATTCCATTAGTTTTATTTTAAATATCAAGGTAAATATAACTAATAATGTTTTAATTAAGTCTTTCAAAGTATTTTTGCTGGCATTATTTTAATTGGTATTATATACGGCTGAAAAAAATTATGAGTGTTTAGTAATAATAAATGGTTTTATTTTACTTTAGATTCAAAAAGTTGGTTTCATTTTATGATAGCTACTAAAAAGCTGCGCATGGGATACTGGTTAGGAACAAGAAATCGGAAAGCTGGGTTTGAATTCCAGTTGAATTCTTTGCATTCACTTACGCGCAAATAACCTTGGGAAAAGTATTAATCTCTTTCTTCTCTTCAACTATGATTTAAATAACAGGGCAAATTGAGTTCTATAACCTAGTTTGGCAACCAATCTACCTCCGAATATAATGGCTATCTCAACAGGAAAATCTACTTAGACAGTCACATTCTTGCGAGACATGATCACCCAAGCGTGGATCATGTATAGCACTTAACTGTATGATTAAAGAGTAATGAAAAGCGTATTACTCTCAAAAACTTTTATGAATTAAAAATGGATTTTTATTCATGAGTTATATTAATCTATAAGAAAAACTGGATTAAAATGGAAAAGAAATGCGTTCTTGAAACAGATATATTATTGCATTTATGAACCATATAATGGGAAGTAAGTGCTTGAAGAATTCTAAACACATTAGAAATACTAAAATTAAAACGGGATGTAGAAACAACGTGTAAACCTGATACATTTATAATAATTCTCCAAACAGCAGGCCAATAATCACTCATGCTTGATATAATGAATGAGTCGTGTGAGATAAACAAGGTGTGTTTGACCGTTTTAAGCCTCTATGCCCTAATGAATGTAACCCTTCTAAACACATGTTATGCAAATAACGATAAATCAGAGGTATGATTACGATGCTAATTCGGGGAAAATATGTTTCACATAGGAAATATGTCATCTAAAAAAGACTTCGCAATATCTTGTTAACTTTATCAAGGATTCAAAATGGGGATTAAACACCATCATCTTAGTTATGACAGAAATACACCATATTTGGTCTAGTGTAACTTCTTCAAATTGAAATTCTGTCAGGCATTTTTGGAGAACCGAAAATCATTTCACCAAAATTAAATTTACAAAATAACTGAAGTTCCTGGGGCACGCAATGAGGAAGGAGAGTTTGGAGAACCTGATTATGACTGGCCAGGTAGAGGGAAAGAGAGACAGAGGAAGGCAGCGGATAACATATTTGCAGGGCCTGGTAGGGTGGATGACGTAATGGGGGTTACCAGGAATAACAGGAACAAACATGCTAAGGGCCGCAAGGGATAGGAAGACGTGGAGGGCCATGATCGCCTACGTCCTGAAGGGACAGGGCAAATAGAAGATGAAGAAGAATGTTTTTTTACTCAGTAGAGCTTCGGCGATACAAGTGATATAGAGAGTTTGTCAGGTTTTTAAAAAAGCCATGTTTCACAACTCCTCCTCAGATATGGCCATACTCCCCAAATTACTTCTGACCTAATCCTTGTAAAGTTGACAGGAATCTTGTCCTGAAGTGTAGGGTGCTGGTTAATGTTTGTTTTGTTTGGCCTTTTGTCTTACTTAATTCCCTAGAGATTACAAGTTTTATGAATTATCAAAATCAGAATTATTATCAGAAGTTTGGTTGAATATGTAGAATTAGTGTAGAAAAATGAAGTAATAATATATATAGATTTTGTATGTTAATATAGTAATTTATTAAAGGGAAACAATAACATGAGTTGTAGAAATAAATGTTCATTGAGAAATTTAAGTAATTAAGAATTCGTACACAATGTTCTAGTAGTAGTTGTTAAAATAAATAAGGAGAAAGAGAGAGAGCAAGCTGCGACCTGACCTTATCTTCAGGTCGATTTAAAGTTGCCGTTACATTTTAGATATGTCTCAGCACATCGCTTCCTCTGACAGAACGCCGTAACCGGTTAAAAACCATGCTTAACTATTCATTCAATCATGTGGGGTGGCTCCGGCAATTAATTTTGTCTTTAGCTGTGGAAAAACCGTTTCTCTGACGTATTTTGAATTTTGCGATTTGATGATCCATAACGATCTAGATGTCCGCTACATAACTTCCCTTCCACTTGACGGGGTCTGCTTTCACTAAGTTGTAATGGTATTGTAATATAACAATCTGGCCCCACCCGAGGAAGGCTGATGCAAGCGAGGGTGTTTCCGGTCGTTGAAAGGAACGGATGTCGTTTGACCTTATTTCCGGCAGCAGCGGAAATAACTACAGAGGCAAACAGAACAGGTGTCTCTGAGAATTACGTGGGCGTGCGTGGGCGAGGCAAAACCGGAAGAAAAAGTCCCGGTTCTGGAAGATTATATAAAGACCTCGGCACACGGATTCGCCAGTAGTAGAGGAGCAACAGAGATCGGCCGGTGAAGAGAGACACAACAGATAAGACTACACTCCCGTCAACCCATTAGAAGCGCGCTCTCTCAATTCTCTGTTCCCTATTCTACACGGTTCATCGTCATTAATAAAAATATAACTTTATATTTTTATATATATGCGTGTTTGTTGTTTGTCGATATATAACAGTATCAGTTGTCAATTTTCAAATAATTGTTTTCGTTTTGGTTGCCGTTTTTTTTTGTTTTGTTTTGTTTTGTGGGTTGAAATGTGTTTCTATAATTGTTGTCAATATTTTTAGCATCTTTTTTTTAAATCTATATGAGTAGGTATGTTTAGTTTTTCCTTTTGTAAAAGGTCACATTTTTAAGTAATATAACGATATAGAGCAAATGAAACATATTTTTCAAAATAAAATTAAATAATTTATGGGAATGGGATTTTTGCAGTTTATAATTATTTGAAATTTTCAAGCTGCTTGTTTTGTTAAAAGAGTTTGTAGCCTCGATGTTGAAATTTGTTTTTTGTTTTTGTTTTTGTTTTTTTAATTCAATTGTTCTTATTAGAGGCTGATATTTTATTGGCGTCAAATTTGAAAATGGACTTCAATTATTCAAAATGATTGGGACTTTTGAAATTCAATGATATCAGGAAAGAAATGTGTATTATTCAGTGAAGAGGCATGAAAGAAGATGATAAGGTTGGTTTTATATAAATTTAAACAATTGTATTCAATAAAAAGGGTATTTTTAGGTACTTATCTTTGGAGTCGTGAGTACGTTGAAATATTTTCCAGTTGTCATAAGAATTTGATATTTCATCAACGTATAATTGGACAACGGTTAATTCACACGTGTTCGGCCATGTTTTCTTTTTCTTTTGTTTTCCTGTAGAAGGTGAGTCACCATGTTTGTTTCTTTTTTTTTTAATGCTTGAGTTTTGTTTGTTTTTTTATGTCGTGGCAAATATTTTTCTTTTTTGCTTTTGGTCATTTGGAGTCGCTAGTGTAGGTAATAGCAATTTTTCCACTTGATTTTCCTTGCAGGGTTTGGAAGTTGGTGTTTACCAGAGAAGAATTCATCCTTCTATTTAGGTATACTTTTTCAGCGTCGTGGCTTCCCAGTGAAGAAAATGTTTGCGTGTTGCGTGTTCATTTCCAAAAGACGACGGTCACCACCGAAATGTAGGGAGCTGGTTAATGTTTCTTTTGTTCGGCCTTGTGTCTTACTTAACCGAACTCCCTACAGCTTACAAGTTTTATGTTGAATTATCATCATCAGAAGTATTATCAGAAGGTTGGTTGTCGGCAGGTTGAAACATGTATAATTAGTGCAGAAGAATGGAATAATAAAATATACATTTTGTATGTTAAAATAGTAATTTATTGAAGGGAAAGAATAACATAAGTTGTAGAAAATAATGTTCATTTAGAAAGTTATTAAGATTTCGTACACAATGTTCTAGTAGTAGTTGTTAAAATGAATAAGTAGAAAGAAAAAGAGAGGGCAAGGTGCGACCTGACCTTATCTCCGAGTCGATTTGAAATAGCCGTTACATTTTAGATATGTCTCAGCACACTACCTCTTCTGAGTGATCACCGTAATCGGTTAGAGACCATCCTTAAATATTGACCCAGCCACGTGAGGTGGCTCAGTCAATTAATTTGTTTTTTAGCTGCTGAAAAACCGTTTCTCTGACGTAATTTGAATTTTGCGATTTGATGACCAGTCAGGATCCATAGTTCCGCTACAGGTCTTTCTATAACGATACAAAGACCAGACCATTTTTCCATCACCATTAGTGATGTATCAAATATATCAGTTCTACTGAGGTTCTTGAGTGAACTTGACTTCAAATAGACGTTCTTGCAATTAACTTTATTGAGAGTGCGTTTTTATCATGTCATAAGTATATTCCGTAAAGATAATATCTGAAAAGCTTGATTTCGAAAGTATAGAAAAGTTGGAATATTTGCCATTTGTTTAAGTTGGTCGTAGAATATGGAGTTTGATAGATATGTAGAAAAGCACTGCTTCCAGCTACGAGTTATAGGATGTTATGTAGAGGCCTCACGATACGGCATATAGTAGAAAATTAGTTAGTTAAGGGGTCTAGGTTATACCGGCTTGGACTATAATGTCTCGAAATTAACATGACTGACTGGGGAGAAGATTTTCTCACAGTAGATTGTCATTAGTTTATTCTGTAGAATAGTTGCTAACCAAGACTATAGAACCCAATTTTAGTGCTATTTAACCCATAGCTGGAGGGAGAAAATATATATTCATTGGTTTTTCAAGGGTATATGTGCGGAAGTGAATTAAGATATATTTTCTATTTATTGAACAAAATCTTCTCACTGACCTACGCAAAATTTTGTTGCCAATTCTGTGGAAATCTTTTAGATGAACAAAATTATTTAGTGTTATATGATTTAACCATTACAATTAAAATTCACATGATCACGCACATTTTTGGGAAAAAATGTGTCCCTCATATTCCATTGATGAGTTGTAAAAGGTTTTATATGTACATCTTCTTCCAACAAACCACCATGTTTTCTAACATGCTCGTCAGGGGATACTTCCTCGTTCACTAGGTTCTTAACCTGTTCTAGTCTATGGTTAACTGTTTACTTCTCCCTATATCTCTGTAACAAGCTAGTGGCTTGTGGATCTTCTGGGGAATTTTATTAAAAAAATATGCAAAGTTAGTTCAATTAACCGTATTATAAAAGTGCTCTTTATTTTGTAATAACTTCCATTTATTGATAAGAATCAATATAATTTATTAGATGTACGTTTTAAAGTTTAGCACACTTAAAGGAATAATAGATCGTGACATACAAAGACTGTTGACCTCAACCAGCATGACCTCTTTTACATTTATCCGTACGCATTCATCCCTGTTCTCAGAGCGAACAAAAAGAAATGATTTATTGAGAGCAGTCAATTAGGTAACCGTTTGTTAAATGTCGGTTTGAGAGTCCACTGAATAATTCATAAATGCCGATTTGAAATGACGGTTCAGTGAGCCAAGAGCCTTTTCGAATGCAAATGGCCGCTGCTGCCTCGGTCTTTGTTGAGCAACGGGCTCATCAGCAGGAAAGAGACCTGCCGACCAAATTCTCTATTAACATTTACAGTATCACGCAGAGAAGAAAACATTATAACCAGCGGTAGCAACATTGGCGTATTAGCATAAGATAGATCATCTGGCAAAGAGTCAGATGTAGTTTGTAGCTTGTCCGTACACGAAAGATAGCTGGTACATGTGTATGGTTTTCTGATTCTATACTTACGATTCGACATGCTAATCCTTACCTCTGTATTTTTCGTTACTCGATTTAACCTAATAGCCAAGGCTTAGTGAAGAAGTGAACTTTTATTCATGCAAGATTACTTTCAGCTTACTTCCAATGAAAGTACCGCTTCTTGTTTAATCACGAATGTTTCGTCGCGTTGATGCTCAAAAGTTCTTAGGCTGCCTTATATTTGCTGAAGACTGTGTAGTATGAAAGAAAAAGCGTATTAAATGTATTAAATATATAATAAATCACGTAAACATCATAGGTTTCAGCATATTTAAAAATTAGTTTATTTTTGAAAGCAGAATTAATTTATACTCAGTCACAATATATAAGTATAGTATGAAAAATATGTTTATTTATTTTAATCATTTTAACTCAATGAAGAAATAAAGCAACTAAAATGCTAAAAGTTCTTCTTCTTCTTCTTCTTCTTCTTCTTCTTCTACTTCGTCTTCTTCTATGTGCCTTTTCCTTTCAGGACGTAGGCGATCATAGCTTTCTACGTCTAGCTATCCCTGGTGGCTCTTAGCCTGTTTACTGCTGTAACATCTAGGAGCACCCGCTGTCTTCCACTTGCTCAGGCCCTTAATATATGTTTTCTGCTGCTTTACTCTATCAGTTTTTCCCTCTATCTGGCCTGTAAGTGTCAGTTTCTCCAAGCTTTCTTTCCTCATTGCCTGTCCCATGAACTTCAGCTGTCTCTTCCTGATGCTCAATATTGATTTTCTTTTCGTTTCCATTCTTTTCAACACCTTCTCATTGCTCACATACTCGGTCCACGATATTCCCAGTATCCTTCTGTAAAACCTCATTTCAGCTGCTCCAAGTTTTTCTTTCTTCTTTGTTGATAGTGTCTACCATTCACTGCCATATTCAAGAACTGATATCACATAGCAATCCAGTACTCTTTTCTTTGTTTCTAGCGAAATTTTCCTGTCTACTCTACTTAGCTTCTGGAACGCGTTCTTCGCCATGCCAATTCGCCTTTGGATCACTGTGTCGCACATTCTATCTTCAGTTAGAACACTTTCTAGATATTTAAATTTTCGTACCTGCTTGATTTTAACCTCCCTCCTCTGTATTTGTCACTTTAGGCTGTTTTTTTTTTTTTTTTTTTTTTTTTTTTGCTGATCACCATGCATTCAGTTTTCATGCAGGTTTATTGTAGTCCCTTCTTGTCACTCTCTTCAACTATCTTTCCGTGTCTGCAATCAATACTGTGTCGTCTGCGTTTCTTATGTTGTTCAGATTGTTGCCTCCGATGACAAATCCCGCCATAACATCTAGGTTCATCAAAATATTAACACTGTACAAGTTGAATAGATCCGGTGAAAATAACACAACCCTGATTTACGCTCCTTTTCTATCAAATATTTACGAAAATAAAATGAAACTGAAAAACTTTATGGATATATAGAACATTAAAATATGTTTTTACGGTAAACTGAAGATGACGATTGAATGTAAATAGTTGAATATCTTAGTTTAAAGAAAAGAAAAAAACTAAATGAATGTTCTAATTGAGGGAAGTTGAAGAGAAGAAACATATATGCAGAGTATTTCCCGTTGTACTTAGCAATTTAAACAATAAGAAGATGAAGCTGAGATTCGTACGCCGATTAATTTTGTGAAGCCGGGCTATTAAAGAATAAACAGACGGCAGAAAGAATTAAAATGGGAATATATATAGAATCGGCCGCGGGAGCCTGTGTCACAGCGTCTGAATAATGAATGAAACCGAAGTGCTAGTTCAGAACTGATAAAATTGCAGATTATCCTTTGATTTCTGTCAAGAAATTCTAGGTAAAACTAAAAAAAATCATGAAAAGTTTTAAGAAAGATTCATTGTTAATGGTGTTGATGTAAACATTTTCTTCTACTTCTTCATTTTTTTCTTCATCTACTATGTGCCTTGTCCTTTCAGGATGTACGCGATTACAATATTTCACGTCTCCCTATCTTTGGTGACTCTTAGTATGTTTCTCCTGTTACACCTGGTAACACTCCTTATACCATCCACCCGATCAGGCCAGTCAAGTACGTTACACACTGCTTTCCTCTGTCTCTCCTTCCCTCTATCTGGCTTGTTAGTATCCAGTTCTCCAAGACACCCTTCCTCATTGCATGTCGCAAGAACTTCAGCCGTCTCTTCCTGATACTCAGGATTGATATCCTTTTCGTTTCCATCCTATCCCAAACCTCATCATTGCTCGCATGCTTGGTCCACGATATCCACAGCATCTTTTTGTAGAACCACACTTCAGTTGCTTCAATTTTTTTCTTAATTCTTCCGTGATATTGTTCAGCATTGCCTGCCATATTGACGAACAGACATCATATAGCAAACCATTACTCTCTTCTTTGTCTCTAGTTAAGTTTTTCATGTCTCTTAATACTTTACTCAAGTTATGGAATGCGTCATTCTCAATGTCAATTCTCTTTCGAATCTCTGTGTAGGACTTTCCGTCTTCTGTTAGAAAACTTCTCAGGTATTAAAATTTCCGTAGCTGATTTATTCTAGTATAACTCAAATGTATTTGGCATTTAGGTCTGCGCTTTTTGCCGATGATCATGAATTCGAATTTCTTGCAGTCTATTTGTAGTCCATTCTTTTCACTCTCTTTACCTATCTTCTGTGGGATGTCTTGTAGTTTCTTTTCCGTGTCTGCTATAATCACTGTATCATCTGCGTTCATTATGTTGTTCAAATCGTGGCCTCCGATGACAAATCCTGGGATAACATCAAGGGTCATCAGAATAGTCTCTTTGTACAAGTTGAATAAATCCGGTGAAAAGACACATCCTTTTCTTACGGCCCTTTCTGACTTGTATATTTTCTGAATTCGTTACCTGTTCTTATGCAGACGGTAGACATTCTTGATTACTCTTATACCTTTCCAAAATATGTCGAGACTGCTGAGCAAACCCATCCATTATTTGTGATGTATAATCGATTAAAAACAGGTACACGTGTTCTTTCTTATTTGCATTGCCCTTTCGGAGAGTATCCTAATAATAAATATAGCGTTTCTTGTTTCAGTGTCTTTGACGAACCCGCACTGTTCTTTTCCAGTCTTTGTACTTATTCTGCTTCTAACTCTATTCATCAGGATTTGGACGATCAGTTTTGTAATAATGGCTCATTAAACATTTTATTACAGGAAATATTTAGCGTTCTCTGACAAAACAGTTAGACTTAGTGCGAGGCCAACTTTATAAAATCTCTATCATAGAACGTTTTCTACAAAATTAGACTTCTCAAGGAGACATTTCTCATTTTCTATTATTGAGGATTTATCTTGCATCATAATTGTTATAGGCATATTAAAAATTTGGAAAGTTAAACTCCTGTTTACATCACTATTTTCAGTTTTGATTACACCAGAAGCACTAGGCCATATGTAGCAAATATATTCGATGCACAGGCGAAGGAATCAAAATTACAATGTTGTTTCTGGCGAGTAAACTCTGTCTCTGTCTCTTCCGCGACACAGTTGACCATATTTCGTAGCAGCATACTTAGGAAGTGAAATGATTGAAATCTAGATTATAAAAACATGACTTACGAAAATGTCGATAGAAAAATATTTACTTGTATACCAATTGTGTTTTTGTAATTTAACAGCAAAAGATACACGGAAACATTTATATGATCATCTATAAACATAGAAAAGACGAAACAATTTCAGTGATGAGATAATGATTTACGGAACGAGAAAAATCTACCTCCAGTGATCAAAAGAATTGATTCATTTGGAAATGCTAATCTCCTGAAAAATATCGGAGCCTATAAAAGTAGAAACGTCGTGAATATGGTCATAAAGTTGAAAACATCAGTCCGAACAATATAAATTGTACAAATAATTAAAATATCTCATATCAGATATATCGATAAGTTCTATTAGCCGTTATTTTATTATTATAAATTCTGCATTCATTGTTCGAAAATTAAGTGCTACTTACAAATTTTAAAAAAGAATCGAAAAAAACTTAACGCCAACAGGAAAACTAAACAGTAAACAAGGGATAAACCTCTCGTCAAGCTTAAAAGAACGGTGAAAGGGACTGGACTAAGCAAGGTTAACTTGCCCTAGACAGAGTTACTTCTGCTGCGGCTTATGTTTATAAGAAATTATAATTTCAAATATGTAGCTACATGCCGACATCAAAATTTCGTGAAAACACCCTTCTGACGTTCTCAATCATTAGGACTGGTTTTGACGAGTGGCAACATAATAACGGCATCCTCATAAAACTTCGAAGTCGCCATGAACCTGCTTAGTTTAAGGGATAATTCTTCGTACTTATCAACGCTCTATATCTACACGGATAACAAGCACTTTACGATGGAAAAAAATCTGCTTACTAAAAATCCATTTTAACTGGAAAACGACTAAAACACAACCTTACCACAAAACATTATGACAATCAAAATATATATGGAATTGGTCGAACTTTTACGATAGAAAATAAAACTATAACGATAGTTCTCCGTACAATTTTAATAACATTGGTTATTACAATAATTTAACAATGTAATCCCCAGAAGAGAAGGCCGCCACTTTAAATTAATTATACGAGGTATCGTCTGCAAATTTTGCTTGATTATCAATTATTTTTGCATAACTGTGTGAATGAGACATCTTTCCTTACCTTAAGTCTCCCATTATAGATGTATTAACTGCTTAATACATTGAAATATTTGACTCTAATCAAAAGTAAATTGCTTGTAATACAGATAAAATAAGCAAAGCTCATGCTTGACACAAGGGTAAAATTATATATGAGGATCAAATTAGCTTCTCAGGGAGAAGCTAATGATTTAATTTGTAAAAAATGCTTTTTAATATTACAAAAATATCATAATTATATAATTAACAAAAATCAAATTTTCATTATAGATTAAATTATAAAAAGTTTATTCAATATATATATAATGGATTCTCCCGTCGCGTTCAACGTATGAGGGTCCAACCTTTTTCCAGCAAGACAACCACACAGAGATTTGTTTATAGTGGTGAAGGCATTGTGTAGTACCATCCACACTTTTTGGAACTGCTGATAACAAACAATTGGTGCAGATGATTGCCACAGATCGCACGAACAGCAGACCTCAATTATTTAACCCATAATTGGAGGGAACGAACGGATTAATACCTTTCCCAAGGGTACCTGTGCGCAAGTGAATGCAGCGTGGTCGATTGAAATTGGAACTCGGCTCACCGATTTCCCCCTCCAAGCCGACATCCACCGCACCCCAACGCACATCCGTGAATGCTAACAGCACCTGGTATTCCCAAGTGGTCACCCACCTAAGTATATATATATATATATATATATATATATATATATATATATATATATATATATATAGAATTGTATCATAAAAGAAAGCGGATTGATGATACAATTCTAAAGATATCCTATTAATAATAATTACTGAAAAACTGAAAATTAAACCTGAGCCAGCCAGTAGGGTTCAATTTATATTTATATTTTTTTCAAAATCGTGTGATTATTTCAATGAATGAAATCAATCCGGCATCATGATTGATCATAATAATTTTTGATAAAATAAAATAATTTGTTTGAGTCAGTGAATGTGGAAAGAAAACTGAAGTAAGAGTAGCGAAAACAAAAGCATAAGGGAGAATGAAAGAGAAGAAGGGGAAGAAAGAAAAAGTAGAAAGAAGATAAGGAAGAAGTGGGAGAAAAAAGCGTGTCAGATTGGCAGATGGAAAGGAAAAGCTGCAAACTAGAGGTGGGTGAAGGCGAAATTTTTCTTTTATGTACCCTGTTCTTTACGGACGTAGAGATCATTGCTTCTCCACATTTCCCTAGCCCTGATGGCTCACAGCATGTTTTCTCCTGTTGCACCATGCAACACTCGTTCCGTCATTTACTTGATCATGTCCTTCAAATATGTTACCCGCTGCTTCCTTTGCCTCTTTTTCCCTCTGTCTAGCCTGTTAGCATCAGTTTCTCCATACACTCGTTCTTCATTGCATATCCCAGGAACTTTTGCCGTCTTTTACTGATGATCTGTATTAATTTCCTTTTTGTTTCCATCCATTGCAAAACCTCATCATTGCACACATTCTCGGTCTATGCCATCCGCAGCATCCTTCTGTAGAACCACATTTCAATTGCTTCAAACATTAAAAAAATATAAAGAACAAAGTTTCAGGCGTCACCCGAACTTTACAATTTTTTTCTAATTTCTTTCCGTTTCAATCCAAAACAGGGCCTGAATAATGTTCAGTCAGTTAAATGCCATATGTGATACACGCTTGGGCGATTATATTTAAAAAAAATGACATGACTGACTAGGCAGAAGATTATCTGGTAGTAGGTTGCCAACTCTTTGTGCGGTAGACTCGTTGCCAGCCAACTCTATAAAACCCAGACTGTCCTTTATTATTTATCGATATTTCTTTAGTATTTGACTATATTTATTTATTTAAACACTGCCAATCTGTCCTGTTAATTAAGAAAAGTGACGGATTAATACGTTTCCCAAGGGTATTCTTGCGAATGTAATTACAAGGAGTTCAATTGGAATTCAAACTCGTCTCCCCAATTCCCCGCCCGAGCCGATATCCACTGCACCACAACGAATGTCAATATAATTACTTTAAAAATTTACACCGAGAATAAAAAGGAATGTAGGTTACACTCGTTGAATTGGCGATACGATGCTGGAAAATTTTAATTTTTTTTATAAGTATTAAATAAATATTGGCTCTGTAAATAAATCTTTTCGATTTTATTGAACCCTCTAGCGGGATCAGTTGTAATATTTAATTCTTAATAGTTAATATTAATACGATATTTCTTGAATTTTACTTTCAAGCCGCTTCTATTTAGATTTATTAATATTATTTTTTTCTATGACCTCTCGTTGAGCTTTCTTATATTAAATCCCGGAAATATTTCGGAATTTCCACACTTCATTATGGTAAATTTCTCTCTGGAATATTCACTAAAAAACTTCCATATCCGGTCCTTCACATTTTAAACATCTCTCTCCCTCCCTCTTTCTCCCTCTCTCTATCTCTCTCTGAGAAAATTGAGGATTTTATAATGAGATTATGATGGAATGTGTACTCTAGAATTGGCTGATACTTCGGTCCCCCAATTGAACACGTACAATCTCAAAGCACAAAAAAACCCATCTCCTTGTAAATTACTGGATTTCTTCGAGAAGAACATATTGGATTTAATTCAAAAAAGAAAATAACGAAGTCGTCTAAATACTTCGAAAGATTATTTAAAAAAATATTAGCACGATAATAAATTCTAAGGATGTTTGGATTAAGTATGACAATTCTAAAAACATATACAAATACAAACCCTTACGCAATATCAAACTTCTTAAAGGTTAAATTACAAGCAATCGCACATTAGATATATTCAACCGTATAATATTCGAAAATGACACGTATACGGCCGATTTAGCTAGTGATCTAAACTTTGCTGATAAGATAAGAATGATATATACAAAAGACGCTTAAATTTTATCTAAGTACCACAAAAATGATTTTTATAATAAATTACAAACTAGGTATTTTATGCTTATCGGTATACAGGAATGAATATTCTTATCCTCTTAAATACGTGATCACTATTGAAGTAGGGTGTAGAGTAGTAGGTAGAGTGATTATACTGAATAGCATTTGACGAGCAGTGTATCTACGCATCTTACAAATCTTTTATGTGTTGATATACTATCCTTCTCAAACTCCGTTTTGGTGATTACTCACGCAGTAATCTTTTAGAGTTTTAACACTAGGTTAAATAATGCCACTAAAAGTGATTTAGGATTAGTGTCTAGGGAAATAATTAAAAGAATAGCCGATGAATAAAGGTTTGTTCTCGAGGTCAATCTCTGAAAGGAATCTCTGAAATTCTTTGGTTTATCAAGCTTAAAGGAAACGGTAAAACGTCTTTCCTTAAATTTGGTATTGCAGATATTTTTTCTGTCTCTAAGAAGCTCCTTGACTGCTGTATTAACTTTGTTAAAGATCATCTTGAGATCAGTGACAGGGAAATTAAGATTAATTTAAAAGCTAGAAAATCAATTATAAACCTAGAACATAATGTCACTACGATAGATCCGATGTCTCTATATGAGCGTATGACCCAGCCAAAGCTGATGATCGATTAAGTGCAAATATTTTAGATATCTTAAATAGAATTGTAGACGACAAAATGAGGACGGCCTTATGAGTATCCTTGATAGCAATAATGGAATCCATAAAAATTATTAGTGCTCTTAAATTTCTAGGCTTGGAAATTCAATTTTCCTCTAATTTAAAAATAGTTAATTATTTAGACTTTATCCTTCATCATAAGGACGGATACTACAAACCTTAACCACAAAAAAATTGATACACTGTAGTGATATTAATACTAACTCTAACCAACCTAATACAACTTTAAAACAAATAAGCAATATTGTTAATCTTAATGAAAATAAAAAACAAATTTAAAAAAAAACACCAAGAAAGCTCTCTTTAAGGATAGATTAGCATATAGAAAACCAGTTGTTAAATCTGAGCCATCTAGAGCGCAATAAATACGTAGAAAAAAGGAATGTTATATGGTTTATTCTGTAGAATATCCAATACCAACATTGAGAAATATTTTCTTAAAATCGTAAGTAAACATTTTCATACCAATAACATCCACAAATAGTATTTAATAGTGAGACTTTTAAAATTAGATATTCTTGCACACATAATATGGTTAATAAAATTACTTTCTACAATTGATAAATTTTAAAGAATTTGCATAGAAATAATATTAAAGCAGCATTTTCAACATGCTGCAATTGTGTGTAAATCAAGAGTTGTCCAGTAGAAAGCAAATAGAGGTATATCCAAGTAATCGTCTAGGCCAACATCTCCCCCACAAGTAACAGAAATAAGTATAATGTTTACATTTGAATTTCAGTAGGAGATTTAAAAAACTTTACCACTTCCATAAACCTTCCTTTCAAACCACAGTCTATAATTCTTGACTTCCCTTTCCGGAAGATTTTGGAAAATGAAAGTGAAGGAATTCAATTCAATAGTGAGTTACAGGCAATACGTTCGGCCCGCTCACCCAATAAACTTTCTCTAAATGCAATCGATATTTAGTTGAAAAAATTCAAATAATAAAATATCCCAATCAAAATTTCTTTATAAACTTTCAAATAATTAAAAAATGTCGTCATATTTTAAAATTTTAGATTAGAAATACGATTCCTAAATATTTTTAAAGCATAATTTCTGTTAAATAGTTGTTTTTCTTTTTTCTTTATATTAAAAGTATAAGAACTCAATTATTTGTGTACACTCCTAAGATGAGGAAAAAATTAACATATTCAGTGAATTGACCTTATCTTTACTGACATGTTTCGATTTTTCAGGTGTTAGGAATTTCGAACAGAACACTTTGTTACACTCGCTGGGGTATGTCATATTTATTCCATGTGCAGTGCTACTTCTGGTAGCATTAAGGTAATATTACAAGAATATCGCAAGGCCGTCACTGCAGGAGAGATAGAAAAATCAGGCGTAGCTCAATACATATTGTGGAAGAAATGGGATCACCACCGCTGATGTGATGAAGTTGAAATAATAGATATATAACACCACTGGAAAGGACACACACCCAACCCAACCCTCCCACACACACACACACACACACACACACACACACACACACACACACACACACACACATATGTATATATATATATATATATTATACTACGCCCATGGTAAAACTCGGATTATTACCTGTAATATCGTAAACTTACAATGGAATAGGTTATAAACGTTAGCTATGCTTGTTAGAATACCTTACCATATACATAATCCATATACATAATCATAATTTTCTAAATAAGAAAGTGATTTAATGAACACATGCTGTCATAGAAAAAATACTTAAATCCTTAGATCCAGACTGATATAATTTCCTCAGTACGTTTGGCTATTTCTTCTTTCCTTCCTTCCTAACTTCCTTCCTTCCATCCCTCCTGATTTCTTTCTTTCCTCTCCCCAAAATTTTACTTTTAAAAATTATGAAATAAACCACTTTATTTTTGCCTGTTACAATGTTTAATTTTTAATTTTAAATTCTAAATTTAACTTCTTATTTCTCTTTTCATTTTATGTATCTTTTCCTTTAATTTTTTTTTTAAATTTTAAAATTTTAATTTTCTATAAATTTTTATCTACATGTAATATTTGAATAATTAAATTTTCAAGTTTCTTTATTTACTAAAAATAATTTATTCTTCCTGACTTTTTTAAAATTTAATTTTAAATTTTAAATTTTAATCTACATGCAACCATATAATTCTTAAATATTTAATTCTTGTTATTAAATATGCAGTAACTACATTTTATAAGATTTAATTCCCATGAATATCGAGTGAAATTAAATTAAAATTTATTAAACTATCAATTGAAATATGCACCTTACAACTGCATAATGCATGAAACTCCGAAAGGTGCAGTAGACGTAAAATAATATATATATATATATATATATATATATATATATATATATATATATGCGTGTGTGTGTGAGTGTGTGTGTGTATATGAATAAATGAATGAATAATAATGCTATAAATATGTCCACTCTTTTCATATGTATATTTATTAATTCATTTCATCATATATATATATTTATATATATAAATTATAATATTTTGTAATTTCTTTTTAATCGATATATATTTATTAGTTCAAGCATAATGTTAAGTGGATACCCGATTTTGAGTCGACAATTGATATATTTACATTAAACAGTATTTATTTCGTATACTAGCCAGTCGTCTTCCCAAAAAGACCACTAGAGAAATAACCATCAGTTTTAAAAATGAAACCCCTTAATTCCTTATTATTTGTTTATGCTTGTTATATGAAACAGCATAAGTTCCTTTTCGACAAAAATCTTAGAATGAGCGTTTCGTAAATGGTGAAACAATAATATTTCTTTATTGGGAACTCTTCAAATCAGTGTGATAAAAGCCAGGCGGAGTAGATTGTGCTATTTCGTACAATGTCGGATGCAGTTTCGAATCATGTTGAACGGTATATATTCTTTATTAATTTGGTTTCCTTGCACACCTATGTTGTAGAGTAAGTAACTATAAGTTGAATTAAACGGAGCGTCTACTCAACTACTGATATCTACTAAAGTATATATTTTTAAATATAAAAAAATAACAAAAACATAATTCCATTATTTATCTAGGAAGACAATATGACGTAGCATTCCGCCATTGATTTTGAATATTTTATTTTAGATTAGTACAAAACGGAACCGGAATAGGTAGATTTTTCTTTTGTTGTACCACATTTTTTGTTTGACCGAGGTGAACTCTCCGACTTGTATATTCTAAAGATGTTTAACGAAATAGTCCACATAGACAGAAACAGATTATATAAAGATTACGGGTTGATGATAGTGTCAGACAACACAAGATAAGAGAAATGCTTTTCAAATTCTTCAAGAGCCTCGATTTTTAAATAGAGTTCGAAAAGAAAATAAATTGTTCAATATTTGATTGTAGACTGTAATCTGTTAACTGACAGTGTTTTTCCATCAGTCAGTTCATTAAACGCCATACATGATACACGCTTTGGCGATCATATCTCGAAAGAGACATAACTGACTGGGCAGAACATTATCCCACAGTAGTTTGCCATTTCTTTCTGATGTAGACTGGTTGCCAGCCAAGGCAATAGAACCAAATCGTTGCTGTTATTTAACGCATAATACCTTTTCCAAGGGTATTTGCCCGTAAGTGAATATATATATATATATATATATATATATATATATATATATATATATATATATATGTAAAATATACTCAGTTATGATCTGAGATGAAGGACAGGATGGTTAAATAAAATAAAACAAGAGGAAAACTGTATTTAAATCGCCTACGCGTTTTGTCCTTTGAAGGACTTTATCAAGGCAAAAAGACGAAATGAGCTTTATTCTGTATTACTTATTCAAACAGTGTTGACAACTATAACAACGCACACAAATCATTTAAAAAGATTAACAGAATATTTTAGTTTTAGAATTCCTTCGTGTGTAGTGCAAGATCACGAGATGTTAAAATGAAGGGAATTCAACTGTTTTCTTTGAAATGTTTATTATGTAGTCTGTTTTAGTATAATTTCCATAAGTAAAAGTGAGATTGGGAAAAATCTGGAGCGCAAATTGACATTTTGGTAGTACTGGATGGCGTTGCTCTCGAGAACTTTTCTTCTAAATAAATTGCTTACTCTTTTTATTAGTGTGGCATTTTAAAAATCGAAATTGTGGTTGAATTTCTTTATGTGAATTACTATTGCATTTGTTAGATTTTATTAGTGATGTCTCTGTTGTGTTCATATATAAGTTTTTTAGATTTCTACTTGTTTCTCCGATGTACATCCACAATCCATCCAGAACTACCACAATTTCAATTTGCGCCCCAGATTTTTAGAACGCTAACGACACCTTGTCATTTTTTAGAAATCCAAAATTGCAGATTGATAACTATATATTATCACTCCACAAAGTTTGGGATCAGTTTATGTATTGATTATAACATAGAATTGATCACCCCACTTTATATTATCGATATCTATAAAAGTGACGCGGACGTTGTGTAAGTATTTGCTATATAAATTCGTGATAAGTTTTTATTCATAATATTCGTTAAACTACCCGAGTGAACTCGGGCTAAACTGCTAGTATTTAATATAAATACAGGTAAATTAGGTTACAACTGTACTTTCACTCAATAAAATAATAACTTTTCTTGTTTTTGGCTTATTTATGTAAAATCACATAAATAAGCGAAAAACAAGAAAAAGGAAGCCACTTACGACAGAATACCATTAATAAAAATTGAAAAAGCAAAGATAAAAATAAATATCCCCCTGAATGAAATTGTAAAACCGAAGGTATCATCTACTGAATAAATTAAACGATAAAATATACTTACGATGTGCTGAAAGTAATTTTATAACATGATACAACAATACAAAATCTTCATTCAAACTAGCAAAACTTAAAAATAGCACAAAATTAGCCAACTATGTATGGAAATTGAAAGAAAAACATGGTGAACCTCAGAGCGTAACGAAGAAAATATTTAAAAAATAAGCTAAACACTGCAACAGCGGAGAGATCATCTGACTGTGCCACAAAGTAATGTTAGCTATATTATTACTTCCAGAACGACAAAAGCTACTAAATGAAAGAATCGAATTAATCTCTGGATGTAGACACATTTGTAAAGAATTTCTAGGCTCATAAAAACCGGATGAACAGATTCCCAATAACTAACCACTCCCTTATTTTGAACATCCGGTTATTAATGCTAACTGTTACTGAAACAAAATCCGGAGAAGAGCGAAAATCTCAAATTCATGGTAGAGTAACCGGCTGCCCTTCCCTACCAAAATATCTAAACACTCTAGATGTTGAAATTTGATCTTCTTTCAAAGATGTATTTTTTGTTCTATTAGATAACTGCCTATTGGTCTAATTTAATTTAAATCCGACCTATAAATGTTCATTTTACGCGCGTGCACACACACACACACACACACACACACACACACACACACACACACACACACATATATATATATATATATATATATATATATATATATATATATATATATATATATATATATATATATATATATATAAGTATAATATTTATTTATATATATACAAACCCAAAGATGTTCTGTACACAAAGCAGAAATTAGCATCGATTGCCTTATTTAGTTAGAGATTTATATACAGGACAAAGTTATCTTCAATTTCGACTCGGGTTCAAAGGTCAAGTGTTAAAAATACTGCCATCACAACCCATAACACTACCAAAATATGAAAATTCAATATTTAAATTTAAAATTATCTACACTTTCACCCATATGTTAATCAATTTATCTTTGACGGGTATTGAAATAAGATACGCCCTAAGATTTACAAAGAGTCTTCGAAGAGGCTCATTGTGTTATTGGGTTGAAGAGGTTATTTTGCTGCTATTTGCAACTGACAGAAATCATCATTCAAGTTGGAGATCTTTTCCTCAAATTTGACCTTATCTTTTTTTTCATTTAATATTTTCATATATCAGCTTAGGCTAGTACACAAACGGGACACATGTCTAACAAAATGAAACTGAACATTAACTATTTTCCGTGATCGATTTGCTTAATTTTCTTTCTTTCTACACACACACATGTGTGTGTGTGTGCGTGTGTGTGTGTTTTGTCTATAATTCAGTGATGAGTTTATTTACTATTTATATTATTTACAATATTGCCCACATCTTTGTTGCCATTTGTACGACCTGTTGGCTGTTATACGAACCGGTCTTCAGCTGCTAGCAATTTCGAACCGAATCCTTTATTACAATCGCTGGGGTATATAATTATTATTCTATGCATCTCTTGTGGATGTAGACGTCGTTTAATTGAGTGACTTGCCCCAAAGATTTGTGAGTTCAATACAATGCTACAGCGGTGGTGAACAAGTAATATAGAGAATTAGAGGGAGATAAGTCATGATAACCAAAAGTGGCTTTACGCAAGGAATGAGAATTGAAATAAAGGTTTCAGTTCAAACTTCTCGTCACTTGAAGAAGGCCAGAGAGTAAAACGGCATAAACTTCGTACAAATTGCAACAATGATGAGAACACTAGTCCGAATAAAGTAAAAAAGCATATATATATATATATATATATATATATATATATATATATATATATATGCATGCATAAGTAAAACAATGTCAAATAAACAACCATCATATCCTTAACTACTGATATACAAGATAGTTAGTAATGTGAAGCGATCCCAAACCGTTTAAACTGGGATTTTAAATAGACACGACAATCACAATTTCACAATATCTGTAGAATTAAGATGTAGTCAAAATCTAATGTCGATTTATCCAATAATGCTACGAATAATAGAAAAGCTATAACAATGAAAAACATGTGTTGGTATAAAATACTATAGACTAGATGAGATGTATACAACAAATAGACAAACATATAATACAATTAATGCAAAAATTTATATTTACGATTGTTTTTTTTTCCTTTTCTTGGTTTTGATTTTAGATATTCCAAATGTGAGAATTTATTTTGAATGTGGGCCAACATCGCAATTAACTACGCTAATGTTCAGAGCGATTTTTCTATCATTACAAATGACCTGCATTATTTTTTTCTTATTTCTTTTCGTCTTTTTAGATTTTAATGTTCTTTCGTATTTTTGATCATTTCTAATTTTACATTTTTTTTATCTCAAATTTGAACATATTTTTATCTTAGTTGTTTTCAATTAGAATAAATTAGATCTTTTGTCTCCTGGTTGTTAATTTTTTTAATGCACCTTTAATTGTTAGCATATTATATCTTTTTAAATTATACACATTGATTGTTGAATAAAAATATCGGAATAAAATTTTAGTTACATCAAACAAAACCAAAATGAAGATAATTTCTCTGTAAAAATAAACAACTTATGTCGTTTAAATAATAAAAAAAATAGAATTTTAAAAAATCAGTTCATTTTTATATCTTTAGTCGAAAACTGGAAAAGGAATAAATAATTAAAATGTAAAATAAAAATTACTCGATAAATATAGAAAATCAAGTAAATATTATTGTTAGTTTTTTGTAAACATCTTACATAAACAATACGTGTATACGTATGTATAATAATATTTTTATACAATGCCATTAGGTATCTACTGCCTTCCGAATTACACATTTCTCTGTTTGCTTTCTTTTATGTTTGTGTTCCTAATTCTTCTACAACATTTAGGTTTTTGATTTTTAATGATTTAACTGGTTGAACCAGATACGTTTTCGTTTTCTATCATTGTTTTTTATTAGTCTGTTTGGTTGGGGATTGTATTCTTTAAAGTTATTATAGCCACAATAGGACAAGTATTTTTAAAACTGATCGACAAACACTTTCTAGAAGTCTCAGAACTAAACGAAATGTTAATAGGATTACCATGAAACTGAGTTATAGCTGTACTAGTAACTTAGAATTTTTAAAAAAGAAAGAAAAAACCAGAGATTTAAAAAGCATTGTGAAAAATAAGATAGTTAAGAAGGAACTTAACTAGAGGGACAAAAATAAAACTCACTTTAAGGACTTTTTAATACAAAATAAGTAATTAACAAAGAAATTACATGATTTAAATAGTCAAAACATGTATCAACAAAAGATACATTTAGGACCAGATGGTTCAATCACAGGTCTGCTTTTAAAATAAAACATTTAAAAATTGGACCATATTGGCTAGGCACAAAAGAAATTTGAAATTAAAATATGGAAAAGACCTAACGTGGAGTATAGTGAAAACAGCCAATCCTTACAACGATAAAAAATACGTAAAATGTGGCAGGGGAAAGTTGGCTGTTATGATATTCCTCGCCCCAAAAATGAATTACTGAATGAACAGAAATTAAGACTAAGTGAAAACTTACCATAATATACATATTAGAATCATACAACCATTGATTAAAACGTTATAATTTCTTCTAATTTTAAGTGAGCGTTCACAAAATCCCTGCTACGTGAGCTTTTTTAAAAAGATACTTAAATCTGTTATTGAAATCGCCTGAAGTCATCACAATGTAGAAACATAAGCCGCATAATAATTAGTTTACTATTGTGGATTCCGGATGAGGAACCACACAAAATATTAAACAACAAAAACAGATATGGAGATAGAAAAGTAAGTTTTATTGAGCGTAGTATACAAACTGGAACGCGGGTTAGTCAATTCAGGAATACTATTAGTAGAAATAATTATATACAAGTCTTGAAGTGAAATCGTTGGAAAAAGTATGTCCAGTTAAATCTTCGGTATCTGTCGGAACTCTTCGATAACTGTAACGGATCTCTACGATTACTCTCTACTGCAAACCGCAAATACAACTGAGATTCTAGATAACTTTTCTTTCTATAGTAGGATAATATGTATACTAAGTCGAGCTTATAATCATGTAAAAAAAGTGGGAAATCCCAAAACAATCCTTTCCCTAGCTTCTTTCTGAGGAGGAGTTAATATTTTTTCCTTTTTGCTTTCTATTATTTTCAACGGCTTCAAAGATTTTTCCACCGCGACAATCTTTTTTAGGGTAAAGAGGATGGCTCTTCACGCCTTCTTTTTTGTCTTTGGTTGATGTGTCTTTTATGGATAGATCTTTTTCACTATAGTCCGTTATAATTGTTCCAGTTTCCCAAAGTGCCATATATTTTTTTAACATTTGGAAGTAAAATTGTTCACCTGGTTTGAATGATAATTATGGGTGTAATGAATACTAGCTGCACATCCTTCTTTTGCTCGATTTTTGTTTCGACTTTGTTACGTCGTCATGTACTGTGTGAGAATACCTCTGGAACTTGTTTGTGTAATTCTCATTTCAATTTCGTAGTTTCTGTCGCCAAGCTCTTTATTGTTTTTACAACAAGAGCTAATGGGAAAATCTCAAAGATTAAATTTCTGCATCCAGTCCGTTCCTACCAGGTGATGTGTGTTTTTCATAACATATATCTTTAACTTTTTGATTTTTCCCAGAAATATCAAATTCACAATTATTTCACCTTTGAAATTGATACGTATTCCTGCTATCAATTTGGCAATTTTTTTGTGTGTAACATAGTCGGCCTAGTCATCCTTCGTCATGTCTGTAGATTGATAATTGTTAAATCCGAACATGAATTAAGTTGTAATTTGATCTTCTTTTCAATATTTCAAGTTCTTCATATTTTCTCGTGCTTTCTTTTTTTCATATTCCACTCAAGTAGATCATACCCTACTATGCTGTTTTTGTTTCTGCATACATATGCCTTGTGTCTCATCTTACCACAGGCTAGGCAATTTATTATTTGAACCGATAATCTCTAACCAAATGCAATCCACCACATCTGTAACATGCTTAAATTGGGGGGTATCTTGATTTTTATTTGATTTCCGTCACTAGTTGCTTTGTATCGTTATTCTTTCTCGTTAAAATCATGCTTTACCTTTGGGGAGGGTGAAAAACGTAATTCTTTTTAACTTACGAATATGAGCGACTCCAGATTATTTAATATCTTTGCTGTCTTTTTTAATACTTAGGAATTTTTGGACATCGTCTGATAGTTATTGAACCAGCCTGAAACCTGGTTCATTTTGGAGTTTTGTCAGCATTCGTTTCCGCATTTTGCTGTCTTTAGCAGCGACTAGTCGTTGGGCAAATATGAGCATTTAGCGTTGTCTGGAGTTAGCTTTGCCAATTTAACGTCGTCACAATATTTGTTGATGATAGCTACGAATTTTGAATAGTCCGCGATTTCGTCTTTCACGTGATTAAGGCATTTCCATCTTTTGTGAAACAAAGAAATTTTGTCACTGTCACTGACTCCTCGAATGTTAAGCCGTTCGTCTTCTTTAGTAGAATCTAATTTACAAATTTAGTGTATTCATCCGTATCTACTTTTCTGAGCAAAAGCCTAAACATTTTCTTTTCTGCCCAGTTCTGGAAATCGTTATTAAAAATATATTCATCTGTAATATTCTCCAAAGTTTTTTGTCTTCATCAATCGAGTACTTAAAAGTTTCTATCGCGTACAACACATCATCTTGCGAAAACGGCTCCTCTTTTTCTGTTCCTTTCTAATATATTGCTAGTTAATTTTAGTAATAGTTATTGCAGTTGTAATTGTCTTTCTTCATTTGACTTTTGCATTTTCATTTGTGTTTCATCATTTGTCTTTTGTATTTCAATTTGACTTTCTTCTAATTTATATTGTTTTTCTTCACTTCTTTTTATGATTTCTATTATTCCATTCTGAAAGTTATCCATGGTTTGCTATTTTGATTACTTGACGTGTTTGGAAAATTTGTGGAAAATTTGTAGAAAATTTTTCTGTTTAAAAAGAAAAAATATTGACTTTCAATTTATTTTTACAGTTTCTTTATTCTAAAAAGTTTCGTTCAAATGTTGTGATGCCAGCAGATTATCTGCGATAGTGTCGCTAAAATGTTTGTTGTCGGCCTGTGTGAAACTATTGTTTTTACGTTGTTCTTTATGTGTTCTGTAGTTATGTGGCATATACATAAGTCTGAATCTTCCATCGCCAAGTTATTCTGGCGACTCGAGTTCGATAGCTTCGTAGCTATTTGTTGTGGCGATTTGGGGTATACGTGTACGTGAATTCAAGTCTTCGTTGCCAATTTGTTGTGGTGACTTTTGTACGAATCCTGGTCGCCAATTTGTTGTGGATTCCGGATGAGGAACAACACAAAATAATAAACAATAAAAATATATGGAGACAGAAAAGTAGGTTGTATTGAACGTAATATAGAAACTGGAAGGTAAGTTAGTCGATTCAGGAATATTATTAAAAGAAATAATTGTATACAAGTCTTGAAATGAAATCGTTGGAAAAAGTATGTCCGGGTAACACTTCGGTATCTGTTGGAACTTTTCGATAAATGCAACAAAACATAGTGCAGCTGCAGCAGAACAGTAGATAAATAGATAAAGATATCGACACGATAAAAAACAAAAAAATTAAAGAAACAAAAAGAAGCGCACACCCCAATACAAAATAACAAAAATTAAAGTAAGAAGAAACCAACCCCAAAACAAAACAACACATACCAACCCCTAAACCAAATAACAACACGCAAGGCGCCAGCAGCCTAAACACACACAAGATAAATAGATTAACGTATCCTGAACTCTGCCACGAACAAACACTTAAACCTAAGACATTAAAAAATGTCAACCGAACACAAAATACAGACTAACTCCTCTAATACCCCCCAAAAAAACAACAAATCCAACACAAACAAACGGGCCTTTCAACTAGATATTTCTCATTTCAAAAAAATCACCTGATGATGGAGCAGACCACATAATGGGCTGGCTTCGAAACGTGAAAGGTTTTGTGTAGTAATACTATGAATTTATATATATATGCAATCATTTTCCAACTAAGATTCCAGGTATTACTTTTTCTTATTTTGTGGCTTTGACCGTCAGTTCGGGAATTTTTATGTGATGTTTTTCTGAATATATTTTTCATTAGTTTGTCTGCGTGAGTATTTATCTGATGTCATGCATAAAATGTTTTAATTTTTGCAAATAGAAAAAATACCATCATTTCATTTTAACTTATTTATTTAGCAAAAATACACAAACATTTCTTGAAATATTACATAATATATATATTCAATAACATCCTCATCGGCTTCAACCATAACCTTTAGACAACTTTGCAATATCCTGTATCTCTACAGGAAACTTTCCTTATTTACGTTGGTCAATGCATGCCTCCAGTTCATTTCAGGTGTCAATTGGAGTATTGATGAACTCACGTTAAACTGCTCTCCTCATCTAATTATGAAAAAGTTGCAGTATGAGAAGTTTTCTGGAGAAAATACATTTCTGCAGTAAATGATACCCAACCCTCATTAGTTGAGCATCGTAACTGTGCCCTAAGGAAACTTAGAATTCGGCATTAACCTGCTTAAATAAAGTGACAAATATATATATATATATATATATATATATATATATATATATATATATATGACCAGGCATAATTATTAGGCCACGACAGTGCTTTCAAAAATGATGTATTGCATATTATTTTCTAGTATTTATTGCCAAGTGAATAAGATTAAACGAAAATAGAAGGTATATTTGTAAATGTTGCACAACAACATGTGCATTAAATGAATTTAAAATATTTAAAAATTACTTATATTGCAGTTTCATCAATGAAAAATGAAGAAAATTTATTTTTTCTTCAAACTAGTTCATCTTTACTTCCTTCTCTTGCAATATTTTTCAAAATAATAATAACAAAATAATCATTTTATTTGCATTTGGCAATTAATACTAAAGTTAGTATAAATATATCATTTTTTTAAAAGTAACTGAGTTGGCCTAATAATTATGGCCGGTAGGAGATATATATATATATATATATATATATATGCGCACAAGAGGAAAAGTATATGTGGGAATTTTTTTCTTTTTTAATCATATCACACCGAGCAAGGCGGTAACGCCACTGATGTGCAGGGAGCTACGTAAGAGTGAAAAGATTGGAAAAGAGAAAGCTGGAAATCTAAACAGGAAACAACGGACGAGCCTCTTCACCGTTCAATAGACATGAGTGAAGTGTGAACCGGGTGATAGTTTATTCTATCTACTCCAATTGAAAAAAAAGAGGAAAAGAATAGAAAAGTGTAAAAGATTGGAAAAACAGATGCACAATATTAGAAATGTTCCATTTAATGATATAATCTGAAACATCCCAAATATCATAGCATTATAGATATGCAAAAAACAAAAACAAGAACTACAATAAGGGAATCATTGTTAATGAAAATGGAAAAAAGTTCACTCAGTATTATCAACTGATTTACCGTGTTCGAAACATAAAACATGCTCCCGACTCTACAGACATGTATATCACTACATATATTCAGTTACACATAAAATGTCTATCCTCAATAATGTCTAAAATTAAGGTGGAAAGCATTAGAAAAACAAAACTTTTGACTAATTTTTATAGAATTTATCATATGAAATGAAAACAATCATACGATCATATGAACAATTGCATAAACTTTTTCGTTTATTTTTAATGAAACCTAAAGAAAAATGACAGTGCTACCTAAATACGTATTATATATATATATATATATATATATATATATATATATATATATATATACAAACTTATAAATGTACTCGTTTCGAAAAACCCTGCGACTATATACGTGGAAGGAAAAAATTGTTGTAAAAACAGAAAGAGCTAAGCACATGAACATCAGTCAAAGTGATTTGGATCGAGCCAGCACGTATACCAAAGAAAAAACCCGAGACGATAAATCACCTAACAAAAAAGCGCTCATAACTTAAGTAGAGGAGAATAAGTAAATTAAACCTAGTGAGCTAACAAAACTACCAAGGTTTCACCTAAGGGGAACTGAAGATCCGCGTAGGTGAAACCTTGGTAGGTTTGTTGGCTCACCATGTTTAATTTATATATATACATATTGCCTTAATATACACAATATATATATTGTGTATATTTAGGCAGCATTTTCTCCTTGATGCATGTTGAATTAAATAATATAGTCAAGTTTGTCGATTTATTTTATGTAATTTTTTTTCATATCGTCTGATAAGCTTAACAGCATTTTCGTTGACAGAGGAAAGAAAATCACAATATTGATACATGTATTTATTTAATCATTTCTGAGCTTTGGGTGTACGTCAGCCATTATCAAAGATGAAAATAGTGTTTGTTGTACCGGGCAGTTCGCGGACGAACGATAGTAGTAGTCGTCTATGTTGTTTTTCTGGAGGATTGGTGAACATGTGTATGCATTCTGGAAGCGAAAATCGCACTACAGTTTGTGGCGTCTCACATGACCCCACGAGAGTGGGAGTGAGAAGGATTAAGTATGGAAAGCCATTGGGATAACCAATCGCTTCTGTTATCTATCATATGAATTTGAGAATGTGTGTGGAAATTTCGTAGTTAATGTTGTTTAGGTTATTTTTCGACTCTTTTATGTAAATGGCTTCCAGTATACATCAGTAAATAATAAATCATTTGCATGAAAATTTACCTGCAAATTTTGAATAAGTTAGCTCACTTATAGGTTAAACTTGTTTAAGCGTATCTTAGTTCAAGCCTTCTAAACTTCGGCTATCATAATAGTAACGACGATTACATAAATAGTAACATTAATCATATATTTCTAGAAATGACAAATATTCTATAGTGCACATACCACATGGATATTTTTAAAATACTTGCTATTATTATTACTCCAGATGAAACAATTTTCATTAAATAAATTTATTTAATGCAGTAACGTGTCTTTTAATTTATGTATATATTTTCTGAGTTTTCAAATAATTGTGGAAACATTTTCCGAATTATGTCACGCTAAATAATGCACACACATTCACGAGAACATAGGCAAAAGAAGAATACCAGCTTAGTAAGCGTTGTTAATTTCGAATTAACTTACATGCACTCCAAATGTTTACCAACAAAATTAAAAGTCGGGCTACGAAAATAACTTCAAAATTTCACAAGCCTTAACAAAGGCATACAATTTTGCTGACATCACAAATTGTGCTAAGATCTTTTTTGAGACATTGTAATAATAGTAAATGTATTTGATATATACAAATGCTTAAGTATAATTTTACGAAAAGAAACAAAGCGGATGAATAAGTTGATCAATAAATCAATCAAGCTTATCCACCTTCATTTATTAAACTGTCTCATTTAGTAACCGTCAAACGCTCGGTGTGGCTTTTATTAAATGAATTTTAGTGTTAAAACCATTGACGTAAAATTGTACATATTTCTCTAAAAAGCTTGCATGCAGAGCCAACGAACTAAGTAGAGTTAGGTAAAGAGTTTGAAACATTTGTTAGCTCTCTCTCTCTCTCTCTCTCTCTCTATATATATATATATATATATATATATATATATATGTGTGTGTGTGTGTGTGTGTGTGTGTGTGTGTGTGTGTGTGTGTGTGTGTGTGTGTGTGTGTGTGCAGTGAGTCAGGCATATCGTGGGTCCCATGTCACGTTATGCAGCTGAAGATTTTCTAACAATAAATTAACCTTCAATTTGTTAATACTGTTCAAGGCTGGAGAGCCACTTCTATCAGCGGATTGATGGGTGTATGAGGTATGATACTTATGACGAAAGGAATGATGTATAAAGACTGACACTTCATATTAAGAGATTAAACATTTAAATAAATCCACATAAAAACACAGCCTGTATTTTAAAAATACATCAGTTTAACTTTATCCTACATAGGAACGTCCAGTTATACTTTAGCGTCTTTAGGTTAATTCATATTAAATGATCTCTGGCATTAGTTTTGCCAAAATGTTGAAAATTAAGAGTGAATATAATAAAGACAGAATATTCATTCTTATTACCTCGATTAATTTTTAGACTGGAATCTCAAATGTCTCCTTTAAGTCTTACGTTTGAGCGAACCCATAGTTTAAGTACGAGAATTCTGACTAGGCTGAGGATTCAGGTTTATTGTGAAGGAATAACTAACCATGAATCGTAAGATGGTGGAAAATATTGTACGAATTACAAAGTGGGGATACCATGTTAATGCAAGTACGAAATTTTAAAAATCTAGATAGTGTTTTATAGTGTGACGGCAAGTTAGACATATACTTTCAAGGTGTGGGTGATTTGACTTTTTGCCCTCTTTCACAAACCCTTCTCCGCCGTTCATTCTTTCAAGCATGCTAGATAGCTTATCCGTTGCTTTATTTTGCTTTTCCTATCGTCAATCTGTCCTTTCTCATTTCATAATGTTCGCTATATTTGCAACACTCGTCCTCATATTAAGTGTGTTGTTTTTCTTGACATTGTCTAGAACTTCGTCGTTGCTCACATTTTTGGTTTTAGTTATTTTTCGATAATGACAATCTACATGATGAACTGAAATAAGATTTAAACGGTCACAAATATACATCTACTAGCCATTGGATATCTGTCTTTTACGTTATAAATATTTGTCAAAGTTTTTGAAAACTTTATATAGGGGAGGCAGTTTCGAATTATTTGAGAGGACACATGATTTTCTCACAGATTTCTTGATTATTCAGACCAGTAGATATAAAGAAATAATACTATTCAATCATAAAAGAAAACAGAGTATCTACTCAAATATCTAGTAACAATATGACTACTGAAGGTCATTTATAATTCTTGTTGTTATAATCTACATGAATATTATATTATAGATAAATCGTGAACAATATTACCTTACGAAGTAATGTGCAACGTTTTTATATTAATGATTAAGTATTATGATATTATAAAAAATATAATTATATATGTCATAAAACTGTCTTGGATCCTGTATCCAAAAAACAGCATTAATTAGATTGAATACTCATTTTTTTTATATCAATAAATAAAAAAATATGTACTCATAGAATAATTTATTTTAGAAGGTACGCGTTTGTTGCGACATTCCGAATTGCATCTGAACATAGACCGGAATAACTTCGACTGAGAAAAGACTAAAACGGAACGCATTACAGCAAAATGGCATTTATTTATGGTTTGTCTTCTCTGCAATCGGAAACATCATGGCGTCTCTAAGTTGTATAAAAACATTAAATAAATTAAATGAGCTTTACTCTGAATGGATATGCACAAACAAATATACATTGCGACAAAAGCATTTGAACAAAAAACAGGAGGAAAACTTATCTACGCTTCTTCAAAAAAAAAAAATGACTTCACACACAGACACATAAACTCACCCAAACACACATGCAGGATGCAATAGATAGTGTGCCGTCTAATATACGCAAAAATGCAAATAACACTGACATCTCATTTTATCAGTATTATTCAGCAAATTTCACAAAAAATATATTGAAATCATAAACAGTAAATTTATTCAGTAAAATCACTATTTGTTTAACTCACGACCACCATACGACTTCCGAATCATTTGCATCTCTTCTGGAGCATAACCTTCTTAAATTTGGGGAATGCTTGCCTCCAGTTTATCTATAATGTTACAATTTGTTCTGTTGCTCTCTCGCACAACTGCGACCCAGATATAAAATGCAAGAAAGTACAATCTAGAAAGTTAAGTGGCCAAATGTAAGAGGTGATATGGTTTCAAAAACCCTCTGAAAATTATGACTAGCTTTTTTTGCTTATGAGATCCGTTGCCTAACAAAATTTAGCAGCCACATTTTTGATACAAGTTAGCACTACCTCCACAAAGCACTTGAAGTAGGTTTCCCTGTTGAGTCTGAATTGAGATATAACAGTACCCTTACTAGTATCTATCCCAAACACCGTGTTCGAATAGTGTCTTAGGTATTCATAATTAAATTAACTTTCTCTTGAGTGTAAAGTAAGATATATATATTTTTTTAAATTTTCTTTGACACATTTTTCTTTCATATAAACGTACGCACACGACATATATATATATATATATATATATAGTCATCCGCAGACAAATCTATTTCGCTGTATCATAACTCATCAGTACGGTTAGACTCCGATCGCATCCTAACCCAGGATTGAAACCCGACGAATTGGCGCCAGTCAGCGATTCTACATCTGGGCCACGAGCGTCCGGTAGAAGAAGGCAGACTTTTTAACGCGTATATCATTATACATGCCTAATAGCTAGAGTGCTCTAATTCATTATGACTATATATATATATATATATATATATATATATATATATTACATGAAAAAATATTCAATAATTTATATCGGCATTTCACCGATTTTAAACATTATATAAAATACAATTGTTCGTTTGTGTGTGTGTGTGTGTGTGTGTGTGTGTGTGTGTGTTTGTGTGTGTGCCATTTTAAAGTTATTTCTAATTTTGTTTCTAATTATCTAAATCTTTATTTTTCATCATAATTGTTATTTTTCTTCCCCTTAGCGATATCATTTACTTATACTCTGAATTACATTTTTAAATTAAATTTTACATTCGTTATCTCCAGAAAAATTAAACATGTATAATACTAGAAAAATTAAATAAAAAATTAATAAAAATCTTTATCGTCTGTCGTTTTTTTAATATCAATATTCAAGGTACAGTTGAAATTTTTCAGATAAATATGAAATTCAAAAATTCATTTGTGACGTTTACTCAGGTTTTATATTTGGAATCGGAATGAGACCTCTCGCTTCTGCCCATATATGCACTATAGACATACACATGTAAATGCAAAATACTGAGTTTTAAATGAAAAATTAATATCGCAGAGTCAACAGGTTAATTGATATGTTATTGCATATAGTTCTTATTAGCATGGTTCCATCACTATGATGTTTGCATGTTCTCGGAAAGAAAGTTATTAAATCCGGCTGCCATGCCGTGTCAAAATTCATGCAAGCGACTGTTTAATATAATCAAGATGTACATCCATGCCAAGGCCGATATTCTAGTGAGAATTGCACAGTTGTACGATCCTTTTATTACTTAATGTCATGCTTCCCGTTCTAATTTTTGCGTTGTTCTGAATTCAGCCTTTTTACCATTAAACGTATTTGATTAAATCCGAAAGGAAACGTCAGAGAATATCTCATATTTTCAATATCCGAGTTTATCAGTATGGAAAATTTGTTATAAATTGTTCCAAGTTCATGTTTGTTCTTTTTTTGTTGTTTTTAGCTCATAATATTTGCTAGAATTATCACGAAATACGTTCTGTCGCTGTGGTAGAAAATTTTTCATTGATGTTTTATCGAGAACCAAAAATCTGGTTCAATCTATAGTGACGTCATTTGAGCCTGTGAAATCAATCAAGACAACTGATAAATGTATATATCAAATATTATACAACTTTTAATCTTATAATACACTTTTTCTGAGAAATAAGTATCACAATAAGCTGCAACCAGCAGTTTGGCGGATTTGAAGAATGTGGAGTCAACATTTAATTGCTTTATTTCCAAGGTCCACCATGACCCTATGTCGTATCCATGTCGTATCCATGAATATGGTCCCAGTTATTGACAAATACTGTACTCCAAAAAATAAATACTAAACCTTAGCTATAAAAATATCATGCATATATATATATATATATATATATATATATATGAATTAAAAACATTACATATAATAAAGTTACTAATATTATATTTTTCTGTACTTAAAGCCATACAATTACAATCACATCACAATAGATGTGCCAGTATTTTTTGCTCTAGGTACGCTACAGCTACTTTGACTGAAGAGATAATAATGCATTAAATATCTTAGTGTTTCAAGAGACTTGAAAAATATGAATATATATATATATATGTATATTTATATATATATAATATTAGACTCTACTCTGTATCGAGTACTGTAATATAACTATATTATTAATAACTGTCACTTTATATATATATATATATATATATATATGTGTGTGTGTGTGTGTGTGTGTGTGTTTGTGTATGTGTGTGTGTGTGTGTGTCACATAAAAATAAAATTTCAAATCCCTGAGATCGTATGGCCATTTTAATATGTGAAACTAAACCGTATCATCACCGTAATTATTATGATCAATTACAATTATTTGTTTGAGTGTGTTGTGTGTAAAGATAACGGAAATAGCAAAAAAATAAAACATAATAATAATATAAGGGTTTATGTACAGTTTGTTACATACTGTACAGTAGTGTGCATACAGTATCGAGTAGGCGTAATTTTATTTTTTTATTAAGATTACTTCTGTGTTGCTTATACAGTACAGTACTTGTACAGTGCACAGTGGTCTTCGATTAATTTGATATATGCAGTACAGTGATGTCATTTTTAACTGCTTAAGAATCTTACTGAATGTTCACGTATCGAACAAAGTTTCTGTATCTTATGCTTCATTTGTAAAGTTCTCAGATACGCAAGTTTACGAAACTTATGTTTTTTTTAACACGTGTGCAATACGTGTGTACAGTATTTTACGAGTGTGCACAGTCATGTACAACAGTTACCACTATGTATTTTCATAACTTCCAAAAATGAGTGTGGGGAAGGTTAATACAGATAGTGGTTAGATTAATATTTATATCAGGTGAATTTATATAGGCTTTAATTGAAACATAATTATAATAAAATAAAATATTGCCTCCCTACTTCCCGGTTTTTTTATGTTTAGCGTGGCGTTTCCGAACTTATTAGCCGCGAAAAGTGAGGGAAAACTATATATTAGCATCTCATAACATAAGATTATACTACCCATGAAAAATATATCTTTAAACATGATGTATGACATTTTTATGAATATTCATGAGCGTATATTTCTAGTAACCAATAGATTTTATATTAAAGTAACAGTTTTTGAAGTATTTGTTTTTATAATGTCCGTCACAGGACGAAACGCTTCGTCAAGAAAAATACAGGTCTTCTCTCGTCCACTTGATTCAATTAAACACACACACTTACACGCACGCGCATGCGCACGCGCGTGTGTGATACAAAGTGTGATTTAATATTCGCCATCTGTTGCGTATATAATGGCAATGTAGGAAGTCGGGACATTTTTAATTAAAATCATTTATATAGCTATGAATTTATAATCTGACTTCTTCTTCTTCTTCTTCTTCTTCTTCTTCTTCTTATTATTATTATTATTATTATTATTATTATTATTATTCTATGACCTTTGGGTATGAATTCATACCTATTTGCTGTTTCGCTTCATTGAAGTACTGTAGGTGAGTCGGGTATTGGCTATTCCAATTATTGAATTTCACTCTGATATTGAAATTGTAAAGATCATATATCATTCTCAGAATTTCTTAATTTGGGTTCTTCAGACAAGTAGTTTACCATTTTTGTCTACGCATTCTGTAAAACAAGGCACCGTTTTTCCCTGATCAAATATGTTAAAATTTTATTGAAAAATATTAAAACAATGGGGAAAATTCTCTCTTGAAAACTTTCTTCTTTCTTCTTTCGATTCTTAAAAATTGCATTGATATTTGCTTGAAGAATTCTGCTTGAATAAGAATAGATTTTAAATATAATAGATTATATTACTTACAGTTTCGTTCTTTAAAATGATGTTCAGTTGATTTCAACAAAGGAATCTCCTATGTTGTATTCGCAACATCTGCATGTAGGCAGGTCTAACGGCAAACTGAAATTTTAAAAAATCACTGATAAATATCATGAATATCTGTACACAGACTTTTATATCTGTTTTAAATGGGTTTTCACTATTTCAGCTATTAAGACTCAGAAAGAGAAATAGGAAAAATGAGCAGGAAGATGTAAGATTAATCAGCGAATAGCTACTGATATTGCATTAAAATTTTGCAGATTACAGTTGGTTGAAAATTATGGAGGCGGAAGGAAGTTTCACAACGGAGAGTTGCGAGAAAAGAAACTGTTAGCATAGATTTTAAGGCAACATCAAGTCAGATTTATGGTAAATTGATGAGATCTTGACGCCAGTCTGGTATTGAGCTTATATTCAAGAATCCTACGTAGTCTCACAATGAGCTAAAAACCCAAAGGCAACCTGACGGCGCTGGAAAAAAGATTGAAGCCCAGCTGCCAGATCAGGACCAATAATATTCCTGAGTTTTCATTAAATTTTATCAAGAAGCTTAAGGTGTATAACAGGTGCACCGGAGCATAAAAAACGTGAATAAATAGTATATATATATATATATATATATATATATATATATATATGTGTGTGTGTGTGTGTGTGTGTGTGTGTGTGTGTGTGTGTGTGTGTGTGTGTGTGTATCTGTGTGTGTGTGTGTGTGTGCAACTTATTCTTTAGAGAAATTGATATTGACCGCGACAGTGAAAGAACTTTCATACTAGCTTATAAAGCAATGACTTCAATACAGTCTTTCAACTTCAGGTCAGAACGTTATCCTGTGGAGGCGAAACGAGTCACTTTCCTGGATGTTACCATCAGTTGATTAAAAGAGATGAGTTCAATCTTAGAATACTAAGACATCTTTTGCCTCTTAAAGCAACAGATTTGAACTTGTTTTGGGCAACGTTTGCAATTTTGATTGATCAAACTCACTATCGAGACAGTAATTTTCATTAGAACAGATAACAAGTTGAGATATAAAACCATCGTGAAGGTCATTAGTGAAGAATTTTAAACAAATTAGGACCAAGGCAAATTTCGTTTTCATTACTAATCTCTATTAGCTATCTATTTTGTTCACGTAGCGCAGCAAAGACGGAGAGCAATCAGGAAAAAAGAGATACCTAATAGAAATTAGAAGGGAAACAGAAATACTCATGAGAAAATTGTCTAGGGGTTCGAAAGAGTATTCCGTGGTCACTGGCTTATTATACTGGATGAATACACCAAAGCACTGCACGTGTAAGAACAATGTCTTATCAGGTAGTTAATAATCATGAACTACTTGATGAAACCTTGTTCTTTCAATGTAAAAATAAAATGTATAATTTTTTAGTAGATAGTAGATTGTATATGTTCGAATGTATAATTAATAAGAAATGTTAACTGCTCTATTTATATTGAGCACTGATTAAATTTAATGTTTTAAATGTTGCAATTATTTTCTTCGTATTTATATGGACATATAAATATCTGGATTTTTATATATATATTGAGTGTTTTATATATATTCAGTGTTATATATATATATATCTATATATATATATTGAGTGTTTTTTTAGTTTTTTGTAATTCATAATTATATGTTTGCTTTAAACCTTTAATAAACTTCTTTGTTGTTTCTCTCTCTCTCTCTCTCTCTATCTATCTATCTATCTATCTATCTATATCTATATATATATATATGTATATCACTTTCTATCACTCTTTCTCTCACACACACAAGAAACCAAACACAATCACTTGCATGTAAATGTTTACGTATATTTGAGTGTGTGTCAGAAAGAAATGATTTTCTAATAGTATATATTTGAGATAATATATTTGGAATAATACCTATTGATATGGATGCCCGTAGTGCTGCAGTGAATATCGGCTCCGAACCTGAAATTGGAGATCCCATTTCGAATTCATGTTGAATTGTTAGCATTTAATTACGTGCAAATAACTTTTGGAAAGGTATTAATCCATCTCTTTCCTCCGGTTATGGGTTAAATAACATGACAGATTTCGTTCTATAACCTTGGCTGGAAACCAGTCTAAATCAGAAAGTAATGGCAACCTACAGAGGGATAATTCAGTCAGACATGTCTCTCTCGAGACATGATTGTCCAAGCTTGTGTCCCGTAACTGGCTGACTGACGTATTTATATATTCAAAAAATGTCAAAATGTCAGTAGAGAATATATATATATATATATATATATATATATATATATCAGTCACCCACAGACAAGCCTGTTTCGCTGTATCACAGCGCATCAGTGTGGCTAGATGCATCCACTTCTCGACCGATTTGGTGACAATCGAAGTCGCTACTCCCTAAGCTATCGACGCATGGAATCAGGTTATGGAAATTTTAAAGTTTTGTATATAAGCAGTGTATACACACGCCAGTCACCGAAAGAACTCAATTCAATTCTGAAGAGTCACGCATGTAACAGTAGTGGAAACCGTTTTTAAAATTTTCCTCTCCAGAGAGCACAATCGTAATGAAAGCATAATATATCAGTCATCCTCATACCAGCCTGTTTCGCTGTATCACAGCTCATCAGTGTGGGTAGATATCTGGCTATATATATATATATATATATATATATATATATATGTATGTATGTATATATATATATATATATATATATATATAGCCAGATGATGTGTTTTTTGTGTATATCTATTTATATGAGGCTTCTAGCTATCTATCTATTTCTTTTTCTCTCTCTTCTCCATGAGCGTTTATATATATATATATATATATATATATATATATTGTTTTCGGGGGGAACAATGACTTAATTTTTACTGTTTCACGATTTAACTTAACTGTTTAATCAACTGATGGCAACATCCAGTAAAGTGACTCGTTTCACCTCCACAGGATAACGTTCTGACCTGATGTTGAAAGACTATTGAATCCATAACTTTATTAGCTAGTAAGGAAATTCATTCACTGTAGCGGTCGATACATATTTTTCTATAGAATATGTTGCACACACACACACACATATATATATTCCTGTAAATATATATATATATATATATATATATATATATATATATAGTAACAGAGTTGTGTAACTCGTAAGATTTTGTTTACCTGCTGTTCATGCATTTACTTTTATAAAGTGTGCTCGATACAACGTAGAGCAATATATCGTACTAGTTGTTACAATGCTTTGTAAATACATATTATCACTACACATAAATTTTCGCTTTTCGAAACTGCTATGCGCGTTTCTCATTGGGTGAAGAATTGAAATAAAAATTAAATGGTGAAAACGGTTTATTTATGGTGATATGATATTTAAGTGAATGTGGGTTTGGGAGCTTATTCTAATTCAGTCGGCCGTATTGTAGACTTAGAGATATGGGTTATGAGATGTAGCTTAGTTTAAGACAGGTTCCTGATTTATTTTGTCTAAGTATTTCTTATATTAGGTGTATGGGTTTTTATTTTTAGGAAGGGTAGACCTATTTTTGTTTATTTTACTGCTGTCCATGTGTAGTGGAGTTGGCGTCATTTTTCTTTAATGTTGTTAAACCAAGTAAACATTAAAGAATATGTTTGGAAACTAAAGGACTCAAAACAGGAATCCAAAGTAAATGGTAAATCCTAGAAAAAACTAGAACTTGCAGCTCGATTAACGACATCTGTCCTTTATGTTTAATTGAAAAGCTACACATTCTAAAGTACCCCAGCTGTAGAGAACTGTTTAAGCGTAGTGATGAATTAGCAGTATTATGTAAACATCGCAAATATTTCTCGTAAAATTTAAATAACCAAAAACATACCTCATTAACACGAACCCCCACCAGAAATGCAATAAATACACATAATCAACCCTCTAAATAAAAAGAACAAAAAACGTAGAAATAAAAGAAAATAAATCCCACACTACACCAACAGCAATTCCATACACCTGAAAAAATAGCAAAATAAAAACTATCGACACTGCATAAAAAACAAAAAAAGCATATATTCCAATATAAAATACCGAAACAATACGAAAAAAAAACTGTTCAAAACTAAGCTACCCAACACTCTTCTCCTAACCCAAAGCAGCACCTCTAGAACCACGAACGGACGACTAAACCATTCTAAACTTCCACCCTACATTTAATACAACATTCTAATTAACAGTGATACCACTTCCACTACACTTGGACCGCAGTAAAATAAACAAAAATATGTCAACCCTTTCCTAAAAAAAAACATAAACCCCAATATAAGAACTACTTAGACAAAATAAATAAGGAATCTGTCTTAAACTAAACTACCTCTCCAAACACATATCTCTAAGGCTACAATACGGCCGACATAATTAAAATAAGCTCCCAACACAACATTCACTTAAACATCATATCACCATAAAGAAACCGTTTTCACCATTTAATTTTCATTTCAATTCTTCACCCGATGAGAAACGCGCATAGCAGCTTCGAGACGCGAAAGTTTTTGTGTAGTGATACCATGAATTTATAAACCATTGTAATAACTAGTACAATACATATATATATATATATATATATATATATATATATATATATATATATATATATATATATGTGTGTGTGTGTGTGTGTGTGTGTGTGTGTGTATTCGTGGAAAAGCATCTTTTCAGACTGGCAATGCAGTCAATCTAAGGAAAGAAAAATCCTATTTTCAACTTAATGCAGAAAACTCTTTCTGATGTTAACTAGATTCCCGAATTCGCCGATAAATCTTTCAACTAAAAACTTGCATAATTTTACTCCAACATTACTGATGAACTTTTTAATTATCAGAAAATAAACAGTGAAAATAATGAATATTTATTTTAGTAAAATATAACCGTCTATTTTTTTTTAGAAACAGCATTGATATAACAAATGCAAAAATAATTTATTACTCAACGTAATACTACATTTTGTCTGAAAATAATTAAATTTAAAATCGCCTACAGTAGTTTTATGAACGGCGAAGCAAATAGCTCCTGAATAAACTCCGAAAGCCACGTCGCAATCGCTTTGGTTTCATCTACGTCTTGAAATCTCGTTCTTTTCAAAAGGGATAATAGTTTTGAAATCATGACAACGCTGCAAGGGGAGAGATCTGGTGAATATGGTTGTTGTTAGAGAAACAGAATATTGTTTTAGCAAAAAATGATGCATATACCTTGGAAATTGAAGAAATCTCTGTGAGCATGTGAAATGGCCACACTCTGCTCACGATAAACAACATTTCATAATCAGTGTGTACCAAACCTCCTCTCCTTCATCTATGTGCCTTGTCCTTTCAGAACGTAGTCGATCATTGCTTTCCACGTCTCCCTATCCCTGGTGGCTTTTAGCACACTTTCTGCTGTAACATCTCGTAAACCCCGTCTTGTCATCCACCTGCTCAGAATCTTAATATATGTTATCTGCTGCTATAATCTATCACTTTTCCCCTCTATCTGGCCTGTTAGTATCAGGTTCTCCAAGCCTTTTTTCCCCATTGCATATCCCATGAACTTCAGTTGTCTCTTACTGATGCTCAATATTAATTTACTTTTCGTTTCTATTCCTTCCAAATCCTCATCATTGCTCACAATCTCTGTTCATGGTTTTCGCAGCATCCTTCTCTGTCAGTTGCTTCAAGTTTTTCCTTCATCTTTGTTGATATTGTTCAACATTCACTGCCATATTGAAGGACATATATGATATAGTACTCTCATCTTTGTTTCTAGTGAAAGTGTCCTGTCTCTTAATACATTACACAGCTTCTAGAACGCGTCCTTCATCATGCCAATTCACCCTCTTTGTGTCGCACTTTCCGTCTTCTGTTAGAAGATTTCCCAGCTATTTAAATTTTTGTACCTTCTTAATTTTAATATCCCCCACCTGAATTTGGCATTTTGGGTTGCTCTTTTTACTGATGACCATGCATTCACTTATCTTTCAGGTTATTTGTTGTCTTTTGTTATCATTGTTTGCAGCTACCTTCTGTAGGAGGTCTTGTCGTTTCCTTTCATTCTGCATTCAGCACTGTATCGTCGGCGTATATTATGTTTTTCAAATTGTGCCCTTCAATAACAAATCTTGGCATAACATCTAGAGTTGTAAAACATTCTCGCTGTACAAGTAGATCCGGTGAAAAGACACATCCTTGTCTTACGCCCCTTTCTATCTTTGTATATCTGCTGAATTCGTTACCTATCTGCATGCAGTCAGTTTCTTGCCAGTAGATATTCTTAATTACCCTTATGTCCTTCCTAAATATGTCAAGGCTTCTGAGCATCTCCATCAATTCTTTGTGGCGTATTTTTCGAACGCTTTCACATAATCGATGGAACACAGGTACAATCAAACATCGATATATATATATATGTGTGTGTATGTGTGTTTAAAATAAATTAGATCTAAGAACGACATTTATGTATTTAAGACGAATGTGGAATTTAGGAATGGAAAGACTTTGGAATTAATGGGAATTCTAAATTGAGAATAGCAGGTAAACGTCTACTCCTGTTCAAACTACCTTGAGGTCTGTTAACGCGACCATAGGTTTAAAAAATCCACTTTTGCTCTCTTTCTAAGTAAAATATTTTAATTTTTATTTATTTTTCTTCCTCTTTGCTGATTGGATTTTGAATTTAAATTTTCTATTTAAATTATATAATTCCCGACAAATATTCTTATTTTTTCGTTATTCCCGATATTCAGAAAGAACATTTGCTAACTAATGCGTTTCTCGCCTTTTAGGGATTCATACGCCTTCATCCTAAGTTATTTCGTGTCCAATATTGTGCAATTATAGGTCGAAATATCGTTAGGAAAATATGCATCTTCATATATATATTTTTTGATAAAGGTTCTCCCCGAAAGGGCAATACAAATGAAAAAGTACCTATATTTTATCGATAATGCGAAAGCGCACGACAAAATACGCAACAAAGTGTTGTTTTTTTAATCGTATCACCCCGAGCAAGGCGGTAATGTCACTGATGTGCAGGGGGCTACATGATTGTAAAGAGATTAATTAGAAGGGAGTGAAGAGGAAGACGAACCAGTTAAAAAGGAGCAATAGAAGGATGGGAATACAGGTGTGATGACAGTTTCAAAGGTGGAGAGAAAGGAAAGGATATACCGGGTGGGGAAAGAACTAGAGTCAAGTGGTTAATAGATGAGGATTGACATTGATTTTAAATTCATGTAGGTTGTAGCCCTCAGGAAAGCAAGAATATGAGAGCGAGTTCCACAGGCGGGAAGTGCGAGAGAAGAAGCTGCAGGAGTAGAATTGTCGCCTGCATTTGGTTAATCTAACTGTGAATGGGTGGGACCCAGTTGCCAATCTGGTTGCACGAGTAAACACCTGTTGAGGAGGCACCAGGGACTTAAGTTCGTTCGAGCAGAAGCCATGAAAATATTTATAGAACAGACAAAGGAAGGCCACATTTCGTCGGTGGGGAAGTTGTTTTAGTCGAACCGTCAAGTCGGTACCTATCACATTACTGATTCTCCTTTGAAGCCTGTCGAGAACACTGAGATGAACGGCAGAGGCGCCTGACCATATATGGCAGCAGTATTCTATGCACGGACGAACGGTTGATTTGTATATATGCAGGATGGAGTCAGGCGGGAAAAACATCCTGCCCCGATACAGTGACCCAAACCTCTTAGCAGTGCATTTAGCTATGGACTCGAAGTAGTGGTTCCATTTGAGATCAAAAGTTAGGGTAAGGCCGAGGAGGCGCAGTGTATTGCTATCAGAGAAACTCGTTTGGTCCATTCTTATGGGAGGCAGGAGATGTTGCTTGTGATGATTGACAGACAACAGCTTGGTTTTAGACTCATTGAAATTGACAAGCCACTTCTTGTCCCAATTCACTACAGTGTGTATATCCCGTTCAAGGTCAGCAGCGAGATTATGTTTGTCCGCCACGACGGGTTCCTTACTGATGCGGGAGTAAATTGTGGTGTTATCTGCGTAGATGCCTACTTGGCACTTGATCTCATCTGGAAGGTCATTGATGAAAATAAGGAAGAGCGTCGGGCTCAGGATATAGCCCTGAGGGACACTTGCATTTGTGCTGTAGGATGAAGAGGTATGCCAATTCAAAACGGCCTTCATTTTGCTGTTATTTAAAAAAGATTGGATTAGATCAAGCAAGTGTCCGGTAATACCGTAACCCCGTAGCTTGCATAGAAGACCAGAGTGCCAAACCCTGTCAAAAGCCTTGGATATGTCCAGAGAAACAGCACGAGCCTCACCTGACTCATCAAGGGCCTGGAGCATGTACTCCGTAACGGTTGTTATCATGTCGGCCATGGACCTGGCAAAGCGGAAGCCATACTGCCTGTCAGTTTGTTGGCAGTAAAATGTTGAACTATTTCAGCATTAATTATGGCCTCGAACACTTTCCCGAATGTTGGTAGAAGACTGATAGGGCGATAGTTGGATGGGTCCGAAGGTTCACCACAGTTCTTAAATACAGGAACGACTGAAGAGAACTTCTAGCATGCAGAAAAACAGGCAGAAAGGCAGTTGTTATACAGTTTATAGAGGACAGGGGAGAGTTCAGGAGCACACCTCTTAAGGACTATCACCGGGATTCCATCGCCATTACGGGGGTCAAGCTTTGAAGTTACTCAGGATACTACTGTCGGAGATGCTCAACAGCTTCCTCATATTTGAGAAAGACACAAAAGTAATTAAGAATCTCTACTAGCAGCAAACTACCTGCATACGGACATGTAACGAATTCAGCAGAAATACAAAGATAGAAATTGGCGTAATACAAGGATATGTCTCTTCACCGGATCTGTTCAAAAATTGTACATTAGCAATACATGTTTGAAGAAATATGAAAATTCAACAGGCACAGCGTTTTGATATTAGCCTATGGAAAATCAGCCGGTGAAGCTACTATGAATTCTACCTTTTCGGTTTGTTCAGACGATTTTTTGACTGCGGTTTTAAAGGTTACCACTTTTATAAGTTCCTAACCGGAAGTTTAACGTATCTTTGTTTGTTACTTGGAATCCTTTCATACAAGATTTTACGAGCCTAGAAAATATGTTCTAATATATCTACATCCGGAAATTATTTTGGACCTTTCATTTAGTAGCTATAGTCGTTCTGGAAATAATGCAATATCCAAGTAGACTAGGTGTATTTCATCATTAACTTCTGGTCAATAAATGACTCCTTAGGCTTTACCAAACCCTTTCAAGCGGGAATTTTTTATCTTCACATGTTACATTTATCATTCAGCCGTAATTTGTTATTTTATTTTTTTTTATTTTGCCTCGTGATATATATATAACTCACTGAATAAGTTTTATCAGTTGTTCAGGGCAGTCGATCTAAATACATATACTGTGTAATCATATAAACAAAGCACCTACCCAAATATGAGGATCCATTAAAAATAATATTTAAAACAAATAAATTATAAATATGCCTGATTTAATCCATTTTGTAAAAATCTTTTTTGCTTGCGTTTGGCTACAATGACATAGCCGATATGAATGTTTAGAAATCGGATAGATATGTGTTTATAGAAATTATAAAGGATGTATTCGAGTGTAAGTCGTATGTTGTCGAGCGTTTAAAAAGACCATATCTAATGACGGTTTCGCCTTGCATACTTCTTACTTGGAAGGTGTTTAGACGTATCTCTTGCCTGGCGTACTTCGTTCATGTTCCGCTGCTGTATTGAACTGTGCTGATGACACAAGCGTTGTACACTGTCAGCTTTTCTTCACTCTCAGATTGGAGTTGGTCAAAACACGTATTGTGAGGTGCGCAAGGTGTCTGTCTTCCCAGTTCTCTTGTCGAGCTATATGTCCAGCGAGAGGTTGTCTGTGATATTAGAGCCAAACTGATGGACCGTTTCCAGTTCGTAGTCATTGATGGTGATGAACGCTGGTACAGCGGTACCTTGCCCGAGGATTTTTTTTCAAGCTAATAGTGAGCCAAAAGTCTCCGAAGGCCTGAATGCAATGATCCTTCCGTGATAGAAGTTAATGCATGGTGCAGGATGCTAATGACATATCATCAGCTAACAACATGAATCTGGTAAGGACTTTTCGTAATTTTGTCCTGGTTCTGAGTCGGGCGAGACTGAATAGCCTACCGTCTGAAGTCCTATGCAGGTAAATCTCTGCCAATGATGTGCCGAATGAGCAGAAGTAGCGCGAGGAAGATAACGAAGCGTGTGGGAGCGAGGTCACAACTCTGATCACGCTGCAGTTGTTGAATGGCTTTAAGGTGTTGTCGTTGAACAGCGCAGTTCCCCACGTGTCATTATACAAAGATTTAATCAACTCTGAGCTTAGGTGGGCAGGCAATTTGGACAGGATTTTGAAGAAGCCCTCCCTACTAACGTGGTCGAACGCCATAGTCAGATCGACATAAGCGACCTACAAAAGCATTTGCTGTTCTCTGCACTCCTCCTGGAAATGACAGTGCGAGAAAATGTCTACTGTTGATCGTTCTGATCGAAACCCGTACTGCGACTCTGGGTAAACATGTACGGCAAGTTTCTGCAGATGGAACAAGATTACTCGAGCAAAGACTTTGCCCACGACACAGAATAGGGAGCTGCATCTGTAATTGTTGCAGTCGCTTTGCTCGCTTTTGTTCTTGCAGAGAGTGATGAATGTAGAGTTCTTCATGTCCTGTGGTACAGGCCTTTCTTTTCAGCACTGCCAGAGTACTTTGTGCAGAGGTAGTAGTAGGATAGGATTGCAGTGCTTGATAAGATTCATCACTGTTTTGGGGTTTTTTCCAGTGTCCAAGATGTTGATAGCATCATTGAGTCGGCTCAGATACGCGCTCAATAGCGTCAAGGGCTGTAGTCCTCACAACATTCTGTTGAAAGTAGAGGTCCGAATATTTTCCTAATATCTTTCCATATCTTGTGTTTTATTTGTGAGTAGCATGTGGAAGAATTGAGGTGAGCTGTCTTGTTCTGCACTGTCCCATTGCTATATTGATACCATGATACATTCCTCTAATATTCAGTATGATTACTGCTGTTTGATAATTTTCGCGGAGATCTGTCCAGTACTTGTTGGCGCAGCGTCTAGCAGTCTGCTGAGCTTTGCTCCCCGTCGGCCAAAGGATCTGTAGGTTTCTCTCGTTGGGTGACCCCTTGTACTCCGCAGCAAACTTAGCATTAATGACATGAGTAATTCGGGTGGAATTTGACTCAAAACTGTCATGTATATTCGTGGTCTTTCCTCCCTTTTCAGCAAGGCAGTACGATGCATTTTGACCCGTTAATTAGCCCACTTCTCTGTAGCAGTGACCCCGGTTTGTGAGGTTTTCAATTTGGTCTCAAATCTACCAGCAAACTGCTCCGAAATGATGAGTTGCGTAATCTTGTGAAAATCAATGCGATGATAACTTTGCTTTTTGCCACGAGGTAACCACTTCGGCTAGAACTTGATCTTGCAACTTACTAGGGAGAGGTCTGTGTCTCAGTTAACGCTGTGATAAGAGCTAGTGTGAAGAATGTTCTTAATGGGTCTGACAAGGATTAAATCCAAAGGTGGACAGCGTGGGTGTCGGCGAATGACCTTGTGATGGGGCTTGGTCTTGGAGAAGGAATTGGCTATGCACTGGTCGTGGTATGTGCATAACTCGAGAAGTTTCTAGCCATTGTCGTTCATCTTGCCGACACTAAACTGTTCAAGGCACGAGGGTCAGAGTCACGATCGGCACCCAATCTGGCACTGAAGTTACCCAGGAGAACAATCTCTTCTTTGTTCGAGATGCTGTTGATGTAGGCTATAAGCTTGTCATCGAACTCATTCTTGGAGTCGTGATTGGCAGAGACTGTCTGGGCATACACGCTGACGAGGGTAACGGGATTGTCTGTGGTGTTTGTGACGGAGAGAGAAGACGCTCATAACCGTTATTAATTGGTTCAACCATATTCAGGAGGCTGTTCCAAACTGCGAAGCCCACACTCTTTTGGTGAATTTCGTAGACTTTATATATTTTAAAAATTGGTTGATATAATGCATCTAAATTTTATAAAATAATGTGTCAATAAGTAACAAATAGATATTTAGTTACATTTATGTAGTTAATGTCAACAGATATTTTAAATAAACAATGATGCGTAATAAAATAGACAATAAATATATAATATATAATATCCAATTATATTAAACTATATACATAAATATTAAATAATAATATTAAATAATATTATTTAGTAAAATTATAGAATAATAAATAAGAATCACTTTTTTTAAGATTTACTTTAAAGCACTTTTTTCTTTCAAGGATGGGGGAAATTTTGCTTAGTTTGGTGGTCGGTGTTTCCTTTATATATATATATATATATATATATATATATATATATATGTGTGTGTGTGTGTGTGTGTGTGTGTGTGTGTGTTTCTGTCTGTCTGTCTCTGTGCGTGTTTAGTTTTATTTGGATTTTTTTAAATTTTTGATGATTATTTTCATTGTCTTATTTTCTTTTCATCATTTGCTTGTCCCCTTTATACTTTTTTCTCGATTACTTTTTATTCATGTTTTTTATTTCGGATGGAGTATGATAAAGATCGTGGAGAAAACCATAGTGAGAACTCAGTCATTACTCGTAAGTGCAAAATATCGTACTGAATAATCACATATAATCAATCACAATTTCAAATCTTTTCCTTTCCATTTTTCTTTCATAGATTTTTTTTAATCATGATTACTAAACCCAGGCTGAAAATAAATATTCAACGAATCTGGGATCGAGAATTTTATATGCATATCATGCATGACGCAGAACTTGTTCAGAATGATCAAAATTTTCAACTCCTTCCTTTGAGCGACTTAATGTCTCACGATATAGATTAACGTTAGTCGCACATTTTCAACTGTGGCTAGAGAATGAATATAGGGTTGTATCAATCAATAAAAACCACATCACTTAAAGTCTACTAACGTTAACATCAACTAAAATGTATAGCATATTTAATTAGGAGTAAACTAATGACTTCATAAATATGCTAACAACAAATGCATGGTTTCAAAAAATAAAATTCCTACAGTAAATAAAAGAGAGTTAACTACTGCTAGCATTGAAAAATATTTTTCCAAAAATGGGCTGAATATATTTCCGGGAAGGTGTACCATTAATATTACCATAAGCATTACCTCCAAATTTTGAACATATCATGTTACTAAATGTTCTGCAGTCTCTTTTTATTTTCATTTTCTATGTTAGTACAAACTGGATTATTTTTGCACTGATAAACAAATGTTGCTCAAGTTTATAAATATTCAAAATAGTCCCAGTCTCAACATAGAAAACGTTTTTTTACACGGATTGACTTAATTCTTTTTTAGTAGGAGTTCGACAAGAAAAACTAATATGTAGATAAGTATATATTTGGCTTGACCAATGGAATGTCCACTTTAGCTAATGAACATATGAGACAGTTATTTTCCTTCTCGATCCATAATGCTCATTATTAATAGACGGTTAATATTATGTTTTGCTTTAACTACACGATCACATAAATAACCGAATTATAGGGAATAATATATAATTTTATGATATATTTTTTCTGAAAATAGAAAACACTTAATATTGAGTGCGCATATATATATATATATATATATATATATATATATATATATATATATATATATATTGAAAAATTTGTTGTTTTGTTACAGATTTTAAGGCTTATAAAGGAAAGTTCTTAATGGCTGTTTGTCTGACAAGAAAGTCTTTGAAGTGAAGCCGTGTTGGAAATGGTATATTGGTGTAACATTATTCTGAGTGGAGCTCAGAGATACTATCCCAACTGACGCAGTATTTTATGTGTAACTTCAGTATCTCCCTGCAATTTCCGATGTCACTAACGAATCCCTATGGTTCTTTCTGATCCCCGCCGTAATTAATTACGGTATGAGAATATGTATACTCAAGTCGAGAACATTATTGTAGAAATAGAGGAGATCCCACAACACTAAATAAAATGATACATTAATAATTTTTTTCACCAGTTTCAAGGCTCAATATATGTATATATGTCTATATCTATCTATCTATCTATCTATCTATCTATCTATCTATCTATCTATCTATCTATCTATCTATCTATATATATATATATATATATATATATATGTATGTGTGTGTGTGTGCGTGTGCGCGTATGTGTGTGTTTTTGTGTGTTTGTTTATGTGTATATATACATACATACACACATACACACACATATATATATATATACATATATATATATATATCTGTGTGTATATATACATATATTTGTTAACTCTTCATTGTTTTACTTGTTATTATTATTATTTATTATTATTATTATTTTATTATTATCATCTATTATTACTCTTACTCGTATTTTAGATAATTTTTAAGATTGAATTTTAATAAATTATATTTTCATAAATTAATACTAGTAGTTTTAACGTAATTTATGTTAGAATATATGATTTATTTTGTACCATAAATATTCCCTGTAGTTGGTATATTTTTATTTAATGGTAAAAATTAATTTTGACTTTCTAAGAATGAATTATATACGTCGGTTTCGATCTAGCGTTTTTAAATTATTTTGTAATCCGTTCCCTCGTGATTTCTTTTTTCTTTCTTTCTTTTTGTGTATTTCCCCCTACTGTTAGGTTTTATCAAATTTTTCCTGTTTCTATATTAACTTCAGTATTTTAATTTTTTTAAATACTTTTAAAATTTAGCATTACTTTTTAAAATAATAGTAGGAATAGTTATTTTTTAAAAATTTGATTAAAATTATTATTTACAATTTTTATACCTCAAATATATCTCAGTATATTTGAAATTAAATTTCATAGTTAAATTTTTCCGTGTTTTTCAAAGAGAACAGTTAGGTGGTTTGAGACGCTGTTATTACGAGAAATGCTCTCAACAATTATTTCTCTCGATACTGTATTTCACTTTTTTGTAGCTCTTTGTCCTTTTTTCTCTTCTTGCTTTCTATTCAGTTTTTTTTTTCGGTTTCCCCTTTTATCAGTTTTCATTTGTACACTTTTTTCTCTTCTTTACATTAATCAATCGTCTATCTTTCCTTTATCCTTGCTTTCATCTTTTTTGGCATTCTTATTCGAATGAGGGAGAAATTTTCGTAAATAACCGTTACAAATGTCTGTTTTAATGTGGACATTTGAGCGTCTATGTAAAATGGAATAATAGAAAAAACATTTTCGGTGTGGATATTTTGAGGAACAACTGTTGTACCATTTGGATTCGATGAGCCGCGATAATAACATCATGACGCGGTGAAATATGTATTATCCATTGTAATAATCTAAAATCTTTATATATATATATATATGAGAGAGAGAGAGAGAGAGAGAGAGAGAAATGAGGAAAGAGCTATCAATAGAGGAAGACAGGACATAGGTAAAATGAGATTCTTAAGCAATGTCAGGATCACAAAGAAATATACCAACAAGATTGAAATATACTTTAGAGAGATGTGCTTAAAAATTGTAAGTTTAAATCATGTCTTAGTAATGAATTATGATATTGAACTTCTTCATGAGTGTAAGCGATTTATATTATGAATGTTTTCCAGGTATACTCATATATAATTCCCACATTATGCACATTCAGAGAAAAAAACGCATATGCAGCGTAGTTTTGTAGATACACTTCAGTTAAAATACAGACACATACAGGTCGTTTCACATTTGTTGAAACATTGCGGCTGCCTATAATAACATTCATGTTGACAATATTCTCTTATTCTCTTTCTCATTTCAGATTATCTCTGGGAAATTATTAATATTTTGATATTTTCCTACATATATTGCTAAAATCATGCCTTCAATGATAGTACAGATTATCTTTTGTATAGAGACAAATTAGAAAATTAATTATTCCAAAATACAGAAAGTATTTTGATTTCTAACTGGTGTCAGACTTTAACTTTTTGTGGGAAGTATTGAACATCATAGCATTTATGTAGATCGTAAGTCATGGAGATATTCCCCATGTTCACTTACAATATCAATTCTATATCTCAGAGAAAATATGGGTGCGTTACAAAACAGTTTTTCACGCCGCATTTAAAGGTCACTTCAACTGAACAGCGGGCACATGGAGAAAGAATTTTAGGGTTCGTCTTGTCATTTTCGTTTCATGTTTGATACAAAATCTGTGCAGTTCCTAAAATATTATTCGTGTACATTTCAACACATCGTCGGCTCACTTAGAGAAAAGACGATCAGACTTTTTTCTGTCTCTGAAAAAAGACCCTGCAAGATTAATTAGTTACCAATTTCGGAGTTGATTAGTTCCTCTAGAAAATCCAATAGCTATATAGTCTGGCAGATCAGAATATTAATCAACGTTGTTTCCTGGATAATGATATGGTTTGTAGCAATAAATTCCATTATTATTTCCTGGAATTCAGTTTTACATTTTTATTAATTTGTCTATGTGAACTTGGCATTTTTTGGCGGATAAGAAAAATATATTTTGTTAAAACTATTTGTTTTAAATCAATAATTATACTTTGTATTTAACACTTTATATTTTTTTCGGTGATAATAAATTCAATGTGTGATGAAATCATAATAAATAGACATATTATTCATTTTCTATGACGCACTAAAATGATATTACATTCTATGCAATCTTCACAAAAATTACCTGCAGTATATTTTGTAGGTTCTGTGATTTTTGATTTTATATGAAATAATCAAAAGAAGAAGAGACTGCTTTGTAACGCTATGTAAGGCTAAGCAGAAAAGCTCTGGAATACAACAGAATTAAACTACAATAATAATAGTAAGAAATTTCTCGTCGCCTAGCTCTACAAAATGAGAGCATTTAACAGACGACAGATATTATGCCATACAAGAATCTGACAGAAAAATATTACTGGAAAACGAAATCCAGAAACACAAACTGGTACTGCAGCAAGAATGAAGATTACAAATTCTAGAAATATTAAAACGATACCAGATGCAAAACTGTAGAAAGAAAGTAAAGAAATCTAGATTCTAAACGACTAAAAAATGTGAATGCATAAAAGTGAATCACATAGTAATACACAAGCAGAAATTGAGAGTTAAATAACAAAATATTACACTATTTTATTATATCACAGGTGTGAATCGATTAATATTGTTTTTTCAAATTTACCTATTCAAACCGTTTCTCATCAGAGTGTCTGTCAAATTTTCATTAGGATACTGATGGAAACAGAGCAGAATATTATTCCTAACCTCTGAGAACAACTAGGAAATATTCAAGATGAGTAGTAAAATGTAAAAGCTGTTACAGACGTTAAGATGGGAAAATGATATGTTATTCTACAATTTCCTTTTATTTATTGTGAGCGCAAACTTCAAATCATTCTATTCGGAAATCAAAATAGTTTTGTTTAAGCATATCATCAAATAGATTCATCCAAAAAGAGAGACTGATGCAGTTGTTTACTCCAGAATTCATTAGTCTTGTAAGTGGTAGCATTAAAACACAAGTTTCTTTTTTATATGTAAGAGAAATATATAATATTATATATATATATATATATATATATATAAACTTATTTAAAAATGACACTTTTTCTGTGTATATGTGTGTGTGTCTGTGCGTGTGTCCGTTACCTATAGACGCCGAAACCGCTTAACCGATTATCTTGAAAATGTACACAGTTAAAGCATAAGCGTCTGCGAGTGTTCTTAGCTAGGTTTTGTGTAGAGGTACCCCTGATAAATATCGAATATCGATAATCGAAAAAATCAGGTTATAGAAGGTGTGGTCCGATTTTAATCAAATTTGATATACTCATAGACAAAGACATAAGAAACGATATTGGGAAGTTTCAAGGTTGCAGTTCTCACAATAGTGCAGAAAATCGATAATATATATATATATATATATATATATATATATATATATATATAAGGCAAGATATTTATGTGTGTTTGTTTATCTGCCTCTATGTTTGTATTTTTCAGCCGTTTTATCTTAGTTTTGTTTCGGGTTTGGCTCTAAGTAGGTATAATTGTAGTTCTTAGTCTCAGCCATGATACTATTTACTCAGATGACTTATTTAGCCTTCAAAATTGAGTTTACGACGAAAAAAACTTATTTGATATCGATACTAGGAAATCAAAATTTGACTTACATCCATTCATTTTTCTTTCAGTCTTCGGTTTTACTGTAACTGGAAACACCTATTGCTTTTTAGTCTTTTGTGCCAGCCTCCAAAGCGGCTGAGCTCCAAGACCATGGATTAGTTTTAAAGCTTTCATTTTACCTGAGCAACGCCGGGCTATACTGCTAGTGTATGTATAAAAGATATGAAAACTTCAATATTTCATATTTTTGATGTCTGTTTCGACAATTATACTTAAACAGCCATTCGACAGCAAAACCAAAACATACCTTGGTTCTGTAAATGACTAAATTTAAATTAAGTTCATTAATCTGTCTGGCTGGATCAGTGTTAATATCCAATATTAATAGGATCTATTCGGAATTAACACAAATCTATTGTTTTTGGATTAAGGACACACACACATGCTAACACATATACGCACACACACACGCACACACACACACACACACATATATATATATATATATATATATATATATATATATATATATATTCTGAAAAATGTTCTAACAATCAGAACGATACTTTTTGTCTTATAATGGAAAATGAAAGAAATATATTGTATTTTCATAAGACTAATTGCTATACAAACATAAAAATCAATGTCATTTTTTCGTGGAAATTGTACCATAATTTAATGTACAGTTCACAAGTGATTCGCAACCTACAATAGTGGAAATTCTGATCTGGAGAACTGATGACTGCAGCTGTTGATGATGAACAAATACAAATAAGTATTAAAGAGTATCCTCATCTACCAACAAAAACAATAACAAAGATAAACGTGTTATTTCATACGACTGAAAATACATATATTTATATGGGGATTTTATTTCAGCATCTTAGATGTCACACAAGGCCAAGATATGGTAGAACCCAGTGAGGATCAAACCGACTACTCAGTTGTATTTTTTCTCGTAACACAAGCTTGCTATCTGTTACACGATGCCGAAATGCCCAACTACAAATGTATACGTATCACTACAATGCTAGTCTAGACTACCTCAAGACTGTTAATGTGAAAAATGCAAGTATAACCGCATAAACATCGTCGATTTTTATTGAAACCCAACAAAATAGGACCTATATTAGAGAACGATCACAATTAATGAGGGACAGATTTTTGCGGTTATATAAATTGAAAAAAAATACGGACAAATGTAAATGAGTCACTTTGAAAAAATATTGATCTGCATGACAAGGATGTGGTGCTGTGGTTGTCCTGGGAACGAAAGAGCATTTTGCATTACGCGCTGCGTTAACAAAATCCCCTAAATTCAGTACTTTTTCTAACGGTATCTATCAAATACAGCAATCCGTGCAAAAACTCTAGAACAGATTAATCCAATGTGTGCTGTTCTCCAGCAACACCAAACCTTACGTTACTTTGAAAACGCGGCCTCTTATATTTTTCTTTACTGTCACAAAAGAAATTATACCAACACTCTGAAAAAAAGCAACAAATCGCTTGAACTTTTTCGTCAGGCATAGAGGTGTCGAGTGCAGGAAGTAAGCTGTGTCAAATTAAGAAAACATCATGGAACAAATTACCACACATATCACTGAATAAATCTATGTATTAATATCTCAACATAGTTTGCGAATTTTGTAAAATTTGATTGCAATGAAAATCCGAGTTTACGGATGCATATGCATTTTCTTGAGCTAATTCAAAAGCATATACATTTATAATTCACCAGCAGAAAGACTTATTTGGTAAGACAGTTGGTTTACTAAATTTTACAGTGTGATGACTTCTGTGAAAACAAAAAAAAAAAAAATTCAACCACTCAATTGTTAGCTAATCTGAAGCAAAGAACATATCTAAAAGTTGATTCGTTTCTATTGTCAACTAGCCTATAAATAGGCGTGACTTTTGCATTTACCTAAAAAAAGCCATAGAACATTTGACCGGACTTCAAATCCGGTCGACTTGCATTTTCTTTCTCTCTCACTGTTTCTTTCCACTTCATGTGCTGAGAAATAAATAAATAAACAAATAAACACAGAGTGTTACAAGTCGTCAACCATAATGACAGCTGGGCAACATGCCTTTTTCGCACCCTCCCACTCTCTCTTTCGCGGCGTACTCATTAATTCCTCTTTTTCATCATTCATTTGTCGGCAAGAAAAAAAGAAAAAATATGGACATCGAATATCGTATCTGTTTTTGATTTCGCACTCATTCTGTACCTTTTACAGTACTAACATTTCACTACTACAATTGGCGATACCAGACTCGCCTTTTCTTTCCAAACGGATTTCATCTGATCTTAAGTAAACGGAACTTTTAAAACCACATTCAAAAGAAAAACATATACAGCACTTTTCAACATGTGTTCCAAAATAACAAAAATTGATGTCATTCTTCTCGTTAAATATATTTACACTAATCTATACAACGAGACAGTTTTATCATATCTTCAGCCGGCTAATATTTGCAAATAGGGTTCGCTTGTTTACGTTTGATACAAGGTCATTTTGCAAGCATAGCCGACGCTCCCTAAATCATCTCTGAATTTCACCTAAGAAAGACTAATCATATTTTAACAGCGCATTATTTGACAATGCATTTAAATTGAAAAAATCATAGTAAAGCATCCATCTAATTGTGGCAGAGTCAGGTTCATCAAAAACGAAAAACATGCTGTGAATTTAGAATTATTATTCATATTTTGAAAACATTATATTTTAAAATTTATTCCGTTGAAACTCAGAGTTTTCCACAGGATTCCTTATCAAAAATAGATTAATGTGACATATATCTTCCAATATAAGATCATACTGCGGTGATTCAAATAAAATGAAGCCATAATTGTTCTTTTTAGAGTTTTGTATTATTTTACCACTCAGTGTAGTCAGAAGAATTCAATGAGGCATGGATTAATCATTCACCAAGATGCAGGTATATGCAAAACCAAAATCACACGGCCAATATGAAGTGGAAAGTAAGAAATATTTCTAGGATTGTTTTATTAAAGTTCGAGAATGGACAGTGCAGTGATGTGAGAATGGATGACATATATTACCATATTTCCACCAATACGTTCAACATACGAAAATATATTTGGATAAATATAGAAGGAATAAATTGGTGTTAGAAGTGTTGAAACAATAGATGAATTATTCATGGAACTTAATACAAGCAAGAAATCAAAAGAGGAAAAACGGTTAAAAAACGACGTGACATAACGTACATTGCAAATGTCATGATATGAAATGCATTGATGATGGAATAATTTATTATAAAATATCTTATCTTTGAATAAATAATTCACTCAGGATTGCCGTCTCATGAATTGAAGTTCAACAATAAATTGAGGATTACTCGTGAATTGTACGCTCCACCGACAACATCTTGAAATGTCTATTCAGGCAAGTATATCTGCCACAGAAAGTTCCAGTTCCGAAGATTCTGACGCTAAGAATTTACCCCAATCTGAGCAAAAACAAAAAAAAAATCACTGCTTTCCCAATCACCATACTTCCGTCATTAGCAATGGAATTTATGGGGAACATTCTTATGTGTAATAAATTTGACTTACACGGCCTACATTCTGAATTAATAAAAGTCACGTTTCTGAAAGTACTGCAACAAATCCGACAAACATCTATATTACAGTGGCGGGATTAAGATGACTTTGGATTACTCCTGGTTACAATTTGCTGAACGACTATTTTTCATCAAATAAATATATGAAATATGGCGATAACCCGATTATTCCATCAGCGTCGTCGTAAGAGGATGATTATATATATATATATATATATATATATATATATATATATATATATATATATATATATATATAAAGTGCCGTTGTCATTAACACAGACCTTGATGTGAACGAGCAAAAGTAAGAAGTGTAAATTTATATATATTAATATTAATTAATACACATGTTATCCCTTACCAATAGACGACGTGTGCTTTCGATGAGAGACATATATATATATATATATATATATGCTACACTGAAATAGCTGACAAGGCCTTATCATTAAGTGTTTTATATAATTTTTCATGTGCTCGTATAATTTGTTTCATAACTCATATTTTTTCATAACTTCATATATAAGAGTTGTCCAAAGCTGTTGTACTTTCGAGCGCCTTCAGTTATAGTTTAGCTATTATCAAGAATTTTTGTTTTACTTGTAAATAAACGTGGAGAATATTCATGCATATAAAAACTTCTTTATGTTTAGTTCCGAACGCGGTAAGCACATTTTTACCATGTAGGCTTACTCTTTTTTATTAGTAATGCCTCTATTATTTTTAGTCTTTTTCACCAAGTGGATGATGCTATTATGCAGGTACTATCAACGAGGATATCACGGATACCTCCTGGAAGATCTCGTTGTGTGTTTAAATGAGATTGGATATGACTGTTATAGGGAAGGGATAATTATTATTATTGATAATGAGGCTTGCAGTTTTTAATTTTTTATAATACATAACTTTTTTTCTTTTTGGTGAGTTTGTTGGTAATTCATAATTTCAGACGATATTATCCATTATAAATTGTTCAAAACTGCCAACTTCATTAAAAATTCTTATATAATTTGAATTGCAAAAAAAATTAAACGAATACAAAAAATTATATAAAAAACTTACTGATAATACAGTGTCTCTCATTTTCAATGAAACCTGTCAAAAAGAGAGGTTGATGCACAATTGTACTATATATATATATATATATATATATATGCACGCACACATATATATAACATTAAATAAAAGCGGACACTGATGTCAGCGGCAAATTGTGACAGTCGTAAAAAGAAAATTTTAATACTATATCAAGTCAATGTGTTCTGTTTTTTGGTATGACTATTTATGGTGGCCAATGTTTCATTTTATAAGGTCTATTTTATTATCCTACTGTTTAAATGATAGGCTGTAATGTTTATGATTATAATTGTTCTAGATGCTCTTAGTAGTTTTCTAAGTATAGCTTACATGTTAGACTAGAAAGGCAGAGAACATGGAGTCAGTGTCAGTGGAAATCGACCTCATTATATCGTAATATACGGGAAGCTATTAAATAATTAAAATTGTTGATATGAATGCGGTTATTTTCTCCTTAATGTGTGGGCTTTACTTAATAAGACAATTTTTTGTATATCTCTTAAGCTGGGGTTTCCAGGGATTCTTTCAATGTGTTGTTTTGTTCCATTTTCTATCATTCCAAGCGAACCTACTATCACTGGCACAAGTCTTGTTTTCAGTTTTCACAAATTTTCTATTTCAATTTCCAGGTCTTTATATTTTGACAGTTTTTCAAATTCCTTGGTTATTATGCTACAATCCGCTGGACAAGCCATATCAATTAATAGACAAGTTTCTTCTTTCTGGTTTTTAACAATAATGTCCGGCTTATTTGCTTCAAATTTTCTGTCTGTGTAGTTGGTGTAATCCCATAGAATAGTGACATCTTCTGTTTCTGTAACAGGTGGTGGGTGATGTTCATACCAGTGTTTGTTTACAGATTTTACATAGTGTTAGCACATTGTCCAATGTAAATATTGCCCCACTCTATCGTGGCGATTTTTATATTCATTTGGGACAATTATAGAACAGCCTGAGATTAGAAGGTCTATTGTTTCTTGGTGTTAACACAAAAGCTGCATTTTGGATCCATATTATTATGTATAATATTTGCCTGAAATTTTCTAGTGAAAAGATTTTGGTCTTGCGCTGCAAGAATAACGCCTTCAGTCTCAGACTTTAATCCAGATGCACGTAACCATCGATGAGTATTAACTTTATCAACACTGGATTTATTAGCACATTCTGGATATTGGCCATGCAGAGGTTTGTCTTGCCAGCAATGTTTCATCTGTTCAAGAACTTTATCTTTAACTTTCCTTTTCATATTTTTTGCAGCAGTAGTTGGTTCTTGGCTTTTGTTTTGCTTTTCTACAGAATCTACTAACTGTAAATCTTGTTTGTATTTAGTGCCTTCTTTTATTATTGAATTTGTTTCTTTCTTTCTTCATGTTGTCTTACTAATTGTATCAGCCAATCCTTTGTTGTTTCTATGTATATTATTATGTCATTTTTCATCATATTTCGATTTCTGCTTTGGTCTCACTACCAACCAAGTCTGCGGGGTGACCTAAGGCAGGTAGTGGCATATTGTTATGGCTCCATTTCATGTTTGTTTATCTTCCCTATCATCTCCAGCATTACATAGATAAAGTTTTCCTTAGTGTGTGGGCTGTACTTAATAAGACAATTTTTTGTATATCTCTTAAGCTGGGGTTTCCAGGGATTCTTTCAATGTGTTGTTTTGTTCCATTTTTTATCATTCCAAGTGCACCTACTATCACTGGCACAACTCTTGTTTTCAATTTCCACATTTTTCCTATTTCAATTTCCAGGTCTTTATATTTTGACAGTTTTTCAAATTCCTTGATTGCTATGTTACAATCCGCTGGACAAGCCATATCAATTAATAGACAAGTTTTCTCCTTCTGGAGAATGTCTGGCCTGTTTGCTTCAATTTTTCTGTCTGTGTAGATGGTGTAATCCCTTAGAATGGTTATATCCTCTATTTCTGTAACCGGTGCTGGGTGATGTTCATACCAGTGTTTGCCTACAGCTTTTCCATAATGTTTGCATATTGCCCAATGTAAATATTGCCCAACTCTATCGTGGCGATTTTTATATTCATTTGGGGCAAGCACAGAACAGCCTGAGATTAGGTGGACTATTGTTTCTTGGTGTTTATCACAAAACCTGCATTTTGGATCCATATTATTATGCATAATATTTGCCTGAAAGTTTCTCGCGAAAAGACTTTGGTCTTGTGCTGCATGAATAAAGCCTTCAGTTTCGGACTTTAATCTAGATGCACGTAACCATCGATGAGTATTAACTTTGTCAACATTAGATTTATTGGCACGTACTGGATATTGGCCATGCAGAGGTTTGTCTTGCCAGCGCTGTTTCATCTGTTCAAGAGATTTGTCTTTGGCTTTCATTTTCATATTCTTTGCCGTAATAGTCGGCTCTTGGCTTCCGTTCTGCTTTTCTACAGAATCTACTAACTGTAAATCTTGTTTGAATTTACTGCCTTCTTTTATTATTGAATATTTTTTCTTTCTTTTTTCATGTTGCCTTACTAATTGTAACATCCAATCCTTTGTTGTTTCTATGTATGTTAGTAAGCCAATAGTTGTTGTCTTGTATGACAATTCCAGCTGAATAAGACCTCTTCCACCTTCTTTACGGGGTATGTATAGACGATCTACATCAGCCTTTGGATGATGCATCTTATGCTTAGAAAGAAGCTTTCTTGTTTTAGCATCCATTCGCCTGATGTCGTTTAGAGTCCAGTTTAAGATGTTAAAGCTATATTGGACAACTGGGATTGCAAGGCTATTAATGGCCATAACTCTGTTCTGTGAATTTAATTCAGTTTTTAATATCATTCGTAGCCTTCTATAGTACTTTTTACGCAATATTTCTTTCATTTTTTTATGCTGAATGTTTTCGCTCTCATTTACACCTAAGCTTCTTCTGGTTTCAATTCTTTTATTGTTACAGCAGGGTCTAGGCTAATTGAGGATGTTTCTTGTATTGATCCACGTAAAACTGTAGCTTTAGCACATTTATTCAAATATTATTATTATTATTATTATTATTATTATTATTATTATTATTATTATTATTATTATTATTATTTCTGCTCATGCGAGCATTCGTAATTTTTAGTTTATTATTTGCTTAGTTTATTTATTAATACACTTAAATCTTTTTTATTTCTAAATCAATTTTTCTCGGGTTTTAGTTATCTTATTTGTTTATTTCAAATCTTTGTTTAAATTATGTTACCTTTCTATGCTGTATAAAGTGAAAATATTTACATTTATACTGATGCTATATTACAAGGTGTTGGCTTGTAGATTCTGATTTGTATTTAGCAATGTGTTTTGGTGTCTGCAGTTTGAGAAAAATTCTGATGATATATTTATTAATTTGAATTAGTCTGGGAAAGAGATTATAGCTAGTTTCTCCTTCTATGCAGAGTTTAATTGTTTAGGACCGCAGTCAAACCATAAAGCTGTAAAAATAAAAAAACCAAGCATGGCTGATCATAGGAAGATGGAAAAATAAGAAAATTGGATAAATTTTAAATAATAGGTAAAGAACATTGCTAGAAAATAGAAAAAGTCAAGAAATCAGCGAATATATTTAGCCAAGCATAGACGCGAATACAATATAGGAACTAATAACACTTAATGTAGGCCTCAGTGTTGAGACTGAGGTCCTTCTGTCGCCAACAAATTCACGAGTAATTTCCTTAACATGAAACAAGATTAAGTTTTCTCAGCTGTCATATCTTCGTAATCACCATTAGACTCATTCACCTTGTTATGATTCACTGCACTCTTCGATTGAAAGACAAACACTCTGAACTATTTGTATTGGTGTCTCAGGAGCGAGTTACATGAAGTACATCATATTGGTTTTATATATTTGTAAGAAGGTTTTGTTTATTCGAGTGCTTTCGGTGACACTTTTAGTCATTATCGATTATTGATTTTGTTTATGTGTAAATGGGGGTATGTGATAATGCATGCAGTGTTATCTATGTTTGTAGAGTAGTGTGTATGTTTTATGTTACGAACGCGATAAGTACGTTTTTAGCGTGTTCGTAATTGACGTTATTGATTTTATTATTATTATTATTATTAGTTTTTATTTTTTTATTAATAATGATTCTAATATTTTCGCGAGATCTAACTGAGCTCTGGTATGAGAGATGCAGTGTTGGTCTTTATGTCAATTCCGTTGTCATGTTGCCAATATAATTATCTAAGAAAATTGGTGGATCATGAGCGCAGATTTTCAAAGGACAAGTATATTCGTAAGATATTGCCTAAAAACAAGAATACACATTAGAAACAGTTGCGTCTTACAACATTTTTTTAAATAAAACTTTAAAGCGAGAACTACGATTTCTACTGGGATTTAGTATACACTACAATCTTGTGAAGGAAAGCATATATCACCATCTTCATTGCAAACACAGGCTAAAAAAGGCAGGAAACTAGGAAAAATGTTGTAAAGGAACATGAGCTAAATAACTAACAAGTGTAAGCAGACAGGATATATAAGCGTAAATCCAAATTTATATAAGCACTGGCAGGATAGTGTCTAACTCTTAGTATTTCAAATAGCTTACAAACGTTTTAAAATATAGCGGGTAATGTGACGCCAAAATTCGAATGAACACCGGATCTCTAAGTTTAGTTGATTTTATAA
>JBBBDQ010000932.1:697500-700000 GCA_037127315.1 Ascarosepion bandense
ACTAAGGGAGTAATAATTCAAAGTTATTCATTTTCACTTAATTTTTATGTTTGTTTTGCTGACTGTGTAAGAATTTTTTTTCTTATTTACAGAAAAAAAATCCTTTGAATTCAATTTCTATTCGGCTGATACTAAAAACAAAGTACGTTAAAATTAAAACCATTTGTATTGAAAAATACAGAAAATTTATTTGACACTGATTGGATGGAAAAATTAAAGTAGTTGGGGCATGCCAATTAATGTTTTTGCCAACAACTTGAAAACATGACAACACAAGCAAATAAAATAATTAAAAATTTGAAAGAAACATTTACGGAATACTTTTTCTCGGGGCCTTGGTCGGTTTAAAACGAGGATGGCAAAATTCGAGTTAATAGATGACATCCAGCCAGCGTTACAGAGAAAACGGAATGGATCTTTTGACTTTTTACCAAAAATAAATGAAGAACTTTCATATATGAATCTCACTGACTGTACATAAATTTCGACAAGAAACCGGTTCTTTATAGTTTGTTAACTATAAGAACCAGTTTCTTGTCGAAATTTGTGTACAGTCAGTTAAATTCACCGTCTGTCTAGGTGAAGAAGAAGTCAAACGAGATCTGTGTTTGCGCCTATCTCTCGACATGGGCTTAATGCTGAACACAAACATAATCATTATTCTTTACCTAGAAAGGGTGAAATTTTCGTGAAACGAAATTGTGGAATTTTTTAAAAATCAAACTCAGTGACGGGTATCTACAAATACCGGAGGAGGAAGAATGTTCTAAGTTGCCATGTATCAACACCCATCTTTTGTTGTACAAGATTGAACATCTGCCGTTTCAGGGAAAAATTTGCACCAGTAATTTTCCGACAAGAAATGAATACTCTGTGGAGTGACTATGACTTCGAGGTTCCATATTGGACGACAACTAATGGTCATTTCGTATTGTAAAACAGCATAAGGAACATGTGCAATAAGCCTTCAAAATTACTCAGAAGAATAGATACAAATAAAAAAAATCGAAATGCGACACCTATATGGAGAGAATTAAATACTTAGGACACACCATCAATAAAGACGGCCTGAGAACAGATCTAGAATGAAGTACAGCATTCAAGAGCATGCCATCTCCCGAAAATATAACTACCTTGCAATGTTTTTTTAGGATTGGTAAATTATTACTAGGTGTTTATACCGAAAATGCACGACTTATGTACTCAATTAAACGACCTTTTGGAAAAAGACAAGAAATGAGAGTGGACACCAGAATGCCAAGAAGCATTCGAAAAAATAAAAGAAAACGTCTTAATATCGGACCTGTTTCTCTCCCACTATAAACCAGACTTAGACATCATATTTGCCAGATACGATAGCTCGTATGATCTCGGAGCATGTATTATGCACAAGATGCCAGATGGATCTTAGTAACCACGAGCTCATGCGTCGAGAACGCTTCTTCCTGCCTAAAAGGATTACCCGCAAATTGAAAGGAGTTGTTACTGAGTATTTTCGCAGTAACAAAGTTTCACCGGTACATTCATGGTAGAGACTTTACTCAGCTGACGGACCAGAAACTGTTACTGAAAAATCTTCACTTAAAATAAAATTTTGCTTGTGCATACAGTAAATATACTGTGAAGATGGAGAACAATTTCTCATTTCAAAATGTAGTCCTTACCATCTAAAACTTCTCGAAACACAGAGAACCTGTTGATGTTACAGTGATTGCTTTTCTACGAACAGAAGGAGAATGTAAAACTAAATTTTGCAACAGATTGAGGGAACTCTCGATCAGATAAAACATTAATCTGTAAACAATGAGTTAATCAGGTAAGCCAACATCAAAATTCTTCAAAAAAACAAACAGATTTTGGATGTTTGTTTATGAGACGTAAACAATTATATAGTGAGCGAGTCGTCATTCCCAGAACATTACAAAGAAGATATCTGAAAGAATTACATACAGGCCATCCAGGGATTATGAGGATGAAAATTCTTATGCGTAGTTATGTATCCTCTCCAAATATGGATAAGGATATCGAATATACGTTAAAATCATCTAAAGGCTGTGCCTTAGCAGCAAAGGTACCTCCAATCAAATATAGTCCTTGACTCAAATTCAGATTTGGGATAAACGATTTTTTAGTCTCAGACCATGGGGCGCAAGTTACGTCCGGCGAATTTAAGGATTTTTGGAGATTTTCCAAATCAATGATATATCGATCGCTCCATATCACCTAAGGTGTAATGGACAGGCCGAGCTCTTCCTTGAAAATCTAAAAGAGCTCTGAAGAAAGCTAGGGTTACAACCACAGAAAAAAAAATCTACAGCAGTTCCTTCAGATGTGCTGAATAACTTTCAAAGACAACAAACCATCATCTTTACCCCTATCTGAGGTAATATTTGCACGTAAAATCAGTTCTGTTTTCGACAAGGTACTTCCTAAACAAACAAATCTGGACGAACAAACACGATACTTACGCAACGCTAACAATCCGGGGAGAATTTTTTCA